>VSTD030004157.1:0-10453 GCA_008808055.3 Sporobolus alterniflorus
GCAAAAACTGTTGGTTGGCGCAATCCTGGCTTTATTCACACGGCTTTTCTCAAGGACCTGTGGCCTAATTTCATGTAATTATAATTTCTCATTTTTTTGAAGCGAAAACAGCAAGGGAACCCCCTGTTGTGGTATTATAATTTCTCATTGCCATGATTCATCGTCATATTGCTATTCATTTATGTTACTGCTAGTTCCAACAGGTTTCACCTGTGACTTTGAATTTCAGGTATACATACCAAATTGGACATCGGCTCTTCAATGATGGTTCTATTGTTTGGGGGCATCAGTATAGCTTTAAAGCTCCTCCTTATCCCGGGGAGGACTCTTTGCAACGTGTTGTAATTTTTGGAGACATGGGAAAGGTGGAGATTTTATGCCAATTCAACTAGCTCCTTGCATTCTTTTTATTATTCTATAAAAACTGACAGTAGAATTATTGGATAAATGTTTAGTTGTCTACCCTGTAGCTATGAAAGTACTGACCAAAGGCCAATTTAACGTCTCCTGAGCTTCAGCATCCACTGTTATCTGTTTTTTTTTGGTAGGATGGAATTTATCCACCGATATGTGATATCTTAGTTACTAACTCTTTTCTTAAACATATGATGTCTAGGGCAGCTAATCATGTTCAAATCATACTCGATTTTTTCATCCTAAACGCAATATATATATTTAAGAATAGAGGGAGCACTAGTTTTGTTGGTGTTTACCATATTGGGCATTTTTCTCCTGTTAATGGTAGTTTCTTTAGTATGTTCAATTAGTCCTAGTAAAAAGCAGTTTTCCATATAAGTTTCATCATCTTGAGCCAAATTAACAAACAGGGTGATTTAGTCTCATGCTTCTGTTTTTGAATTTTTTTACCACCTCATTTCAAAGAAATATTTTAGGGTTCCTTTCCTGCTTGATGTTAAAAAATTGACATTTGAACTTTTTTTCAGGCTGAGCCTGATGGCTCGAATGTGTATAATGACTTTGAACCTGGTTCACTTAACACAACAAACCAGCTAATTAAGGATTTGAAGAATATTGACATGGTAATCCATAATGGTGACATCTGCTATGCCAGTGGTTATCTGTCGCAGTGGGACCAATTCACTGCACAAGTAGAACCCATTGCATCCAGTGTGCCTTACATGATCGGAAGGTTGGCTAAACAATCTCCAACTTGACAACATAAATAAACTGAAAATAACACTTTGGGGTACAATTCCTTCTATGTTTTTAATGCTTCTCATTGGTGTTTACAGTGGTAACCATGAAAGAGATTGGCCAGGGTCAGGATCCTTCTATGGGACTCTGGACTCGGGTGGGGAATGTGGAGTACCAGCTCAGAACATGTTCTATGTGCCAGCAGAGAATCGTGAACAGTTCTGGTAGGGCATTTTCCTGTCTGAATATATTATAGTGATATTTCCAGTTCAATAGGATACAAGGAAACAAAACATATACTCTGAATATGTATTCAACAAGTGGGTAGAATATAACAGCATTAGTAGCCTGTTCTTTGAGGCTGTAGTTAATAGTTATTGAAATTAACTTAGTTACTGCCTTACTGGACACAAGCAGCTCCACTGTTTCATCATGTTAGTTGGCGTGTTTCGTTCAGACATTGACTCTGCTGCAATCCATCTAATTCTCTTATAAAGAGCTATCATTTTCTGAACTTGTCCCTGAAATGATTCTTGTAGGTACTCGATGGATTACGGCATGTTCCGTTTCTGCATAGCCAACACGGAGTTGGACTGGAGGCCAGGCACGGAACAGTACAAGTTCATTGAGCACTGCTTCTCCTCCGTCGATCGCCAGAAACAACCGTGGCTCATCCTCCTCGCGCATCGGGTTCTCGGTTACTCATCTGCCACCTTCTATGGCGCTGAAGGAACAACCGAAGAGCCCATGGGAAGGGAGAGCCTCCAGTCACTCTGGCAGAAGTACAAGGTCGACATAGCTATATACGGCCACGTCCACGGCTACGAACGAACTTGCCCGGTCTATGAGGTAATGCTCGTCTCATCCTGCTTCTCCATTTGATGCTCATTTTGTTGAAGACTTAACACCCTGGTTGGTTTGCGTGTGGAACGCAGAACGTGTGCGTGGCCAAGGCGTCGGACCACTACACCGGCGCCTTCACGGCCACGACGCACGTCGTGGTGGGCGGCGGCGGCGCGAACCTTGCCGAGTACACGAGCGTGCGGGCGCGGTGGAGCCACGCGCAGGACCTGGACTACGGGTTCGCGAAGCTGACGGCGTTCAACCACACGACGCTGCTGTTCGAGTATAAGAAGAGCCGGGACGGCAGCGTGCACGACCACTTCACCATCTCCCGCGACTACCGCGACATCCTGGCCTGCGGCGTCGATAATTGCCGCGAGACCACGCTGGCGGCTTGATCAGCATTCGCGGGCCAGGACCGAGGTCAATTGATTCGTTAGGTACAATGTCGTTTTTTTTTTAATTTTGATACATACTACCATGTTATCCATGCCTCCCAGCTTTGTTCGGAAAAAGAAGAGATGAGATGACAGTATCTCGCGTGTGGTATCTTGAACATTTCCTCAAAAGGAAAACAGGTCATCGGGAAAAAAAAACTGTTAACAAAATGTTCCTGGACCTCTCCTAGTCCGTCCGCCGTGTCGCCCCGTACAATCAGGGCTGTGTCACCAGTGGCTACTCCTGGGCAAGGTCCTCGCCGAGAATAACACGGCCGCCGAGATGCTCGCTGTGTGCCTGGAGACCTAGGCCGGGCACGCAATCCTAGGCAAGGTGGAGTTTCGGGCGAGCCCATCCTAGATTTTAGGGATGGAATTGGGATGGTATCTTCCGTACTTTTGGTAGGAGAGATGGATGGTCCCAATTATTCATTTGTTTTAGGGGATGAGGAGCAAAGGGGATGGACGGCGTGGTCTCAGATTATGTCGGTTTGGCTCCGGCCTTATATCAAACATCCTGCTCACGCCTCATTCACAGAGTTGTGATGCGCCGCCCAAAACTTGTCGTGCGCGCTTGTTGGCTACCACGCTATCATACCATGCCTTAGAGCACTCACAAAGCTACGCTGCACCGCTCAGCCTCTTCATGATACGCCACACTTACGGCTCCTTTGTATTGAGGAATTTTTGAAGAAAAATAGAGGAATTTTTAAATAAGGTGAGAGCTCATTCTTTTTTTTCCTCTAAAATTTTCTTCAATCCAAATGAGGCCTTAGTCTGCAACGATAACAGACCTACATCAAACCTAGCCACAAAATCAGATGCAAAAAGAGTAGGAGGAAGGTGGTCACTGTTCAGGGATGGACCGGTCCCATTGTCTCTAAAAGAAACACGAGTAAAGGCCTTTTCGATTGGAAAAATTCGGTCTCGTTAAAAAACGATTCAACCCATGAGCCCTTCTTAGAAAAGTACGACCTAAAACAGATTCACTTGCACCAACAGCTTCATCTACCAGCTGCCATGTGAGGTATGACCCACGAACCACTTCCGATGGTACGTGAGATGAGTCATCTCATTCATTGTTCCAAACAAATTCTGAAATGACCAAAGGATCTATGTTTCCCCCCTTTTTCTCCCTTCTAATCTGGAACCTAGTCTTCATTTTCCGGTTGTATGAAACAAACACAATGTCATTCAACCTACTGTGCAATAAACGATTCCTTTTCTTTGTATAAATCTACAAATGAAATAAAATTTCAGCAAGTCAAGATATGCTGAAATAATTTTCAGAATTGCACAATATGAAGTGATGAACTCACAAATTCAAAGGTGCTCCAGTTTCTCTCACACCCAGATGATGATGCACATATACTAACAATGCGTCTAGCAAATCTTTGCATTTCAATAGCACGACCACCATATGATGCCCATTGATCAACTAGCACGACAAAGAAAAGGTGTATTAGAAGTTATACATATACACTAACTGAAGTTAAGTTATTGCAATTAAAGTGCACTTACTTGGCCTAACTCATTCAAGGTTCTAAATAGCCATTTTATTTGAGAAGGCATTGCCTCTAAGAAATTCATAATCCCAAGATTGAGCATCAATCTTATCTGAGTTTCTCCATCCTCCACCATTCTTGTAAGCACATCAAGAAAACAGCCTCTTAGCCGCCCAACAATAAAATCATCATCATCTTTTATGTAGCCATGTAATTTTCCTGGGTTCAAGTATAGTGCAGCACCATACAAAGGATAATCCATTTGTTTCAACCATCACCCCTCAATAATGTCCATGGTCTTCTTGAGCACATCTTTCTTGCTTTGGATATCAAAGGATTTCTTTATTGATTCCTTTGCATGATTCATTAGTGCTTGAACCTCTGGCATTGCAGGTCTTTCATCTCCATCAACAACTCTAAGCACAATGAGAAGTGGAGTTGAAGCTTTAAGACAATCTTCAACTGAATTCCAGAATTATGTTGATAACACAGTGTCATGAACATCCTCACCAGCCTTAGTTTTTGCCAACTTATTTTCAATCTATATTTCACTTACAAATAGAGTCTTCAAAGCATCATTATGCTTGTACAAACACTTCAAAGTAAGGAATGTAGTAGCAAACCGAGTGGTTGCTGGCCTCACAAGATCTCTACCACCGGGTTTTCCCCTTAGTGCACTAAGAATCCTGCCATGTCTATAAATAAAAGTTGTGACATGTCTAGCATGTGCAATATATTTCTTGAAATCCTTCAAGTTCCCAATGCCTTCCAACATAAGTTCCAAACAGTGTGCACAACATGGACTCCAAAACAGTGTAGGAATTCTCTCCATTAGAAGTTTACCTGCTGCCTTGTAGTTAGCACCATTATCTGTAATAATTTGAACAACTCTGTCCTTTCCAATGCTCTCAATTCTTTCCTCTAACAAACCAGCAAGCATTGCAGCATCTTGTACCTCACTTGAAGCGTCAACGGACTTTAAAAAGTATTCCCCCTCTGGGCTGTTCACTAGGAAATTAATTAAGTGGCGCCCCCTCTTATCAGTCCATCCATTTGACATAAGTGTGCATACAAAGTGCTTCCAAGCCCTCTCATGATCCTTTTTCATGGTGCATGTCACCTTAACACACTCCTAGGGCAGTGGCTCCCCAAATTGATAGGGTGTAGGAGGAATGTACCCTAGACCATATTGTACAATAGCCTCAAGTGCTATCTCAAACTGCCTTGAGGTTGCTGCATTGAAAGGAATGGCGACCTCAATGAACCACATAGCCCACTGCATATCAACAAAATGCTTATCCTCGTTGCTCCTCTTGCTGCCCTCCATTGTTGATTGATGCTTTCCTCCTGCATGTCTTTCTTCAACTACTTCAGCTGGTTTCTTCCTAATCATCTCAACAACAGACCTACTATTTTTAGACGCTTGATTTGTCTTAGGCTTGAATTGTAACACTGAATTCCTTCTCTTTGTTGTTGTCTCTGAACTTGGTTAAACAAATTGGGTCACCACAGGGGCATCCACCTCCACTACGCCATCATCATCACCTTGATCATTTAAGAATATTGGTATTCTCCTTTTATTGCTTTCTAGGTACTCTCTCATTTGTTTTCTGATTGCGGTAGTTGTATTGCTGCACATTGTTGTATCTCCATAACCACCAGCTAGGTGTTGCTTCAATCTTTTTATCCCTCCACACACCACAGTTTTACAAAGAATGCATGTGACCTGATCTCTGTTCTGTACATTTCCCCGATAACCATAGGCCCAACCTGGGTCATGTGACTTTGCCTTTCTTGTGGGATCAGCTATAGGATCATATGTATCATTTACTTGATCAATTGCCATAAGCACAACACAAAATGTCACAAAGACAACAACATAAGATAGCAGTATAGGAATTAAGACAACATCCAACTTGCTGTGTCACTAATTTAACCAAGCCTCTCCAATCAAGTTTCTCAATAAAAAATATCAGAAGACAACAGCATAGGAAACATAAAAAGTAATCTCACTAGTTTAATATGAACTCTAATCAGCCTCCAATCAAACATCTCAATAAAAAAAGCACAAGACAACAACATAGGCGCATAGCATAGGAACATGGAAAGTAATCTTAAAAAAAGGGAGAGAAAGAGATGGATGTATTTTACCTTACTCACAGGAGGAAACACTTCACACTGCAGTTTTGGAGGAGAGAATCAGGGACCATAACACACAACACCAAACCTTTGGATGTTTGCAGGAACATGAGCACAACTTTGGAGGAGAGAAGCAGGGGACCACAACACACAACATTGAAAGCTTTGGATTTTTGCAGGACCATGAGTAGCAACCAGCAACCCACGCACGAACAGAACAACCCAGGCAAAGGAGGAGCAGAGGAGAGAGGACCACCGCAATTGCTTTGGAGGACCAGAACAACACCACAACTTGACCACCACATCTCTCTCTCTCCCTTTCTTCTCTCACTCTGTCACACATGTGGGCACGCCAAAGTAAAAGGAAACAACTCTCCTACTACCTCCTGCAACTTTTTCCCACCAACACCCTATCCTGCCTTCTACTTTTCTCCGCCAATAGTCCAATACAGGACCTTTCCTACGTCTGCACACAACATGGCGTCCACCATGCACGACTAGGTGCTATTTGGACGCCCTTCCCGCCTCAGTGACACATTTTGCCCCTAAGGTGGACGCCATATCAAGTACAGGCCAGGCAGGCTGGATGCCCAATGTTTCCCAGTGCTTCAACGCCTAGGCGACGCCTTAAAAACAAAGGCAGCAACGACATTGGCAAATATCAACTCTCAACCATCATCAGTTCATGGATTTTTTGTACAAACTGTTTAATTCGCTGACACCAATCCATGGCCGTTTGAGCAGGAGAAAGCATTTGCATGTAGATTACACTTTTCTCTCTCTCTCTTTTATTCTATCGAAGCTTTTTTTTTGTTGATTTCATGTTCATGGATTTTGGCTACGAGTTCGGGACGATTTCTTTGGGGCCTTTTGTTCTAGTATACGGTGAGAAGAGATCTTTTTCATGGATTGATTCAACCCCATCACAAATGTCTTTTTAATTTATGTTTCCCAAAATTTCCCCATTTTCTAGGGTTCCATGAAGTTAAATTCCTGATTTGATGATTACATCTCAATCTTTTAGAGGTATTTCAGTTTGATTGGTTTAACTAAGTTGTTTCCCTGCCGGTCTAACCGAATAAGATTTTTGAGATAAGGGAATAGTGTTAGGAGAGGATCCAATGAGACAACTGGATCCACTTAATCCTCTTTGGAAAGTATTTATAACCAGAATCACTCGAAAGTTGTAGAACTAAGACTTCAAAGGTTCACCCCTGTTCCATCCCACCTCGTCCCACCTACCAAACGCACCTTAACCATCTCTCAAGACAGCCCCTGAAAAGTAGAAGGAACCACAAAGCCCAAGAATGTGCCCATGTAAGCAATGTGCGGCCTATGATTCAAGGCCCAGCCTTCCGGCCCACGAACCCACCCTTCTTCCCGCCTTCTCCCGTCCCTGCCCCCGGCGCCAGAATTCCCCGAATTTCTCCCGCGCGAGCGAAAAGGCGAATCCAAATCCAAACCAGCTACTCACTCCCGCCGTTACGCGGCGGCAAACACAAACCCCCCGACGCCGCCTGCCTCCCGTGCATTTCTCTCAAAACCAACCTATAAGCGCGCGCCCATCTGACCTCCACCTCCCTCAGCTCGACTCATCCCCGCCGCCGCCGTCCGCCCACCCGAAACCTTCCACCGCTGAGAGACCCGCTTCGAAGAGGAGAGCAGCCATGGACGCCGCCAAGTCTGTGACGCCGGGCGCCGTGTCCTTCGTCCTGGCGAACCCCTCGCCGAAAGAGGCCGACAAGGTGCCGGAGCTCATCGTGCAGGTCGTCGACCTCAAGGCCCTCGGCGCCACTCGCTTCACGTAAGCACTCTCCCCCTCCCTGCGGCTAGATCCGGTCGATTTGCTAGTTTTCACACCCCGCAGCATTCCTTGCAATTCGATTCCGTGCTCCGGATCGGTGGATCAGTGTGTGTGTGTGTGTTCAGCGGGTCGGACGAGGCTCACCGCGGATCCGGTCTGGTTTTTCCGTGCAGGTTCATGGCGAGCGACGGGCCGGCGAAGATCAAGGCTATGATGCCGTCTCCGTTCGCGAAGGAGATCCAAGCCGGCAACCTCCAGAACCTCGGCCTCATCCACATCCTTGACTACACCTGCAACAAGATCAAAGACCATATGTAAGCCCGAATGCATGCTTCCTTGTTCCCAGGAATGGTCTGTTCTCGTCAGTGTTTGGCGTTCACCTCGTTTGCTGAGTCGTTGTTCTACGCTTGTATATATATCAGGTGCTTGATTATCACCACTTGCAATATTGTGGGCCGAGCTCTTGACGCGGAGATCAAGGACGATGCAAAGATGGAAGAGGAGCCTTCCATCAAGGACGATGTGAATATGGAAGATGAGCCTGTGATAAAGGAGGATGTGAAGATGAAAGAGGAGCGTGCTGTTGTCGTGAAGCCCAAGGATGTAGGCGTGGTTGTGGCCAAGACCTTGAATGCTCCCCTGGTCGTGATGAGGCCGAAGCAGGATGTCAAGTCCGCGTCCCAGATCGTGAACGAGCAGTGCGGAAAGTTAAGTACTTCCTTCAGACCCTTTGTTGTTCTGATGTTCTTGCTTAATCCTTGTTAAGAATTGCGCTTCATTGTTATTCTTCTGTGTGTGTAGTGCTGCTCCAGCGGCACGCCTGGCCATGAGTAGAAGGGTCCATCTTTTGATCTCTTTGAACCCGTACCAGGGTAACTGGGTCATCAAGGTCCGAGTTACAAGCAAGGGCAACCTCAGAACTTACAGAAATGCTCGTGGAGAAGGCTGCGTCTTCAATGTAGAGCTCACTGATGAGGATGTAAGTGACAATTTTCTCCTGGGTGTACTTAGTGCATTGGCTGTTCTTGTGAGTGGATAGGTGGTCTGATGTTTCTTGGATTTTCTTTATGTACAGGGTACCCAGATCCAGGCCATCATGTTCAATGAGGCTGCAAAGAAGTTCTACCCGACGTTTGAAATGGGGAAGGCCTATTACATCTCTAAAGGGTCACTTAGGATTGCCAACAAGCAGTTCAAGACCGTCCAGGATGACTATGAGATGACACTAAATGAGAATGCTGTTGTTGAAGAAGCAGAGGGAGACTTTCATTCCACAGGTGCAATACAACTTCATCAAAATTGATCAGCTAGGATCATATGTCAATAGCAGGGAGCTGGTTGGTAAGTGAGATTCATTGGATTCATTTGGATTTATTGCTTTAGGATGAATGCAATGCCTGAGTAGTCTACATGGCATATGTATTATTTCAGATCTTGTTGGTGTTGTTAAGAGTATCTCCCACTCTTGAGTGTTAGGAGGAAGATTGACAATGAGACAATTCCAAAACGTGACATTGTTGTAGCAGATGATTCGTAAGTATTGTTTCATTTTAATTTGTACAGTTTTGTTGATAGGTTAACTTCCTTAAACATTTCTCACTGCATCTGACGGGTTGTCTTTGATTTGATGACAGGAGAAAAACTGTTACTGTTTCCCTTTGGAATGATCTTGCCACCACTATGGGTCAAGAGCTCTTGGACATGGTTGACAGTTCACCTGTCATTGCGATAAAGAGCCTAAGAGTATCTGACTTCCAAGGTATATATCAATCCCCATTTAGTCAACTTTCCTTGGTATCAGTGGGTTACTAGTGAATAATTTGTTTGCCAAGTGTATAGTAACAGCTGTATTGTTAAAATTTTCTTTCAGGCATGTCTCTATCAACTATTGGCAGAAGTACGCTTGTGATTAATCCGGACATGCCTGAGTCACAGGAACTTAGATCTTGGTAACATTTCTCTCCTGAGTGCTGTATGCTTGCAGTAGGTTTTTGAATATTATGCTGAGACTCCCATGTTTTTGTCAAACAGGTATGACTCTGGGGGAAATGATACTTCAATGGCACCAGTCGGTGCAGACATGGGTGCAACACGGACTGGTGGCTCAAAATCTACGTATTCTGATAGGGTTTCTCTGTCTCACATCACCAATGACCCTACCATGGGCCAGGATAAGGTACATTATTTTGATGTTTGCCAATATATGAAATCGTTTCATTCCTGAACGTGTGATTGCAATTTGGCAGTTGTCTCAATTTGACTTGTTCTGTTTTGCAGCCTGCTTTCTTCGGCCTGTATGTCTTTATAAGCAACATCAAGCCTGACCAGACCATGTGGTACCGTGCTTGCAAGGCCTGCAACAAGAAGGTGACAGAAGCTATTGGTTCTGGGTATTGGTGTGAAGGATGCCAAAAGAATAGTGATGAGTGCTCACTGAGGTAAATACAGTCATGATCAGAAGTTCAGAACACACCCGTATATGCTAGTTTGGCTCGGACGCTAAATGTTAGCTTGCTCTTTTAGGTACATAATGGTCGTCAAGCTTTCTGATCCATCTGGTGAGGCATGGG
>VSTD030004158.1:0-10453 GCA_008808055.3 Sporobolus alterniflorus
GCAACTGCAGCTGAGCTCAAGGTACCTACTTTTGAGATTAGATAGTGAATATTTGATTCAGTATGTATTCTAACAACTGATACACATTATTTCTTAGGATATGGAGAAGGAACTTAGGAAAGAAGTTGATGCTGCCATTGCTAAGGCGAAGGTGCCATTTGCGTTTAAATATTCTCTTGTAGCTTTCATGGCTTTTAAGGTACTTATGCTTATGATTACCTATGCACCTATCAATATTTGCAGGAGAGTTCTATGCCTGACACTTCTGAGCTCTTCACAAACGTTTACAAGAAGGGCTTTGGTGTGGAGGTATGTTGATGCTAAACCTGTTTCATCAGGTCTCCTTTTACTCAATCTAACAAATCTGAGACGCATAAAATCTAGTGCACGTCTTGCTCTGCCTGAACTAGCTTAATTATGTGCACAAATGTTTATGCCATTATGCCAATATCGCAGTTCTGTCACTATGTTTGCATGACTGGTTGTGCTTTGTAACAAGGAGTTTTGTTTCATCATCCATGATTTGAAATGGTTTGTTGAAAGTATGCCCTGAAGTTGTGACTAGGGACATGTCATAGGTGTTTGAAAGAACTGATGTGGTTTCAGTTGTTTATATTATCATACTTCAATCACACTGTCACAGTATAGTGGGGATGGACCAATTCTGATTGACTCGTTTGATTGTGCAGTCATTTGGACCAGACAGGAAGGAAATGAGAGCTACCCTTCCGTAGGGTAACGAAATGGTCATTCCTCCTAATATGATATGATAACAAGGAGAAATAAGTATTGGTGACCAAGGCCTCGGACGGATCTGGAAATTTTCTTTGCAACATGAACCTGTATAGAGACGCGTTGTCAGGAGGATCAGCATATTTGTTTTGGTTTCCCTTTACTTTCTCGCAATTCAATTGAACAACTACTGGGCGGCTTCTTATTGAAGCTTGATTTGGCCCGCATAATTTTACATGGGTGGAACAGATTTGCTCGCTTCGGCAGCTGTGCTGGCTCAAGTTTCGTGTCATGCTGAATGTGATCAATGGAAAAGTTGATTTGTACCACCTTAACGTGTGTAACTGTTCATCAGATGCTAACTTTGAATATTTTGATTGGTTGTGATTGATGGAAAAGTAATAAATTGAGAATTACGAGGCCATGAGCTATCATTGTATTGTTTTCTCACGTTACATGGATGAGCCCAAGAAGCTGCGCTGCAACTTAAGGGGTGTTTGAGAGCATAGTATTTTCACAGTTTGAGTAAAACTGGGGTATTTGAGAATACTATGATATTTTTTATAGAATGGTGTTTGACAGATACCTCAAAAGCTATATATTCAAAACCACAGTTTTTCCTATGCTGCAGAATTTTTTGGGTATAGCTGGACCAAAGTTTTCTCAGTCACGCGCACCACACAGCCTCTGCCCTGCCTTTTCTCCCACCTCTCTATTTTCTTCTCACTGCACGCCTCACCTTCCACTATTTTCTCCTCTTTTCATCCCCATAACAGTCGATGTTGTCATGCTCGGACACCGCTGTCTGTCACCTGGCCTCACCTCCCACTATTTTCTTCCACCTCCCGCTATTTTCCCCTCTTTTCATCCCCATCGCCGACGATGTCTCGGACATCACTGCCTGTCACCTCGCCTCGCCTCCCACTATTTTCTTCCGCCTGCACGCCTCACCTCCCTCTATTTGCCCCTCTTTTCATCCCATCGCAGTTGATGCCGTCATGCTCAGACACCGCTGCCTGTCACCTCCGACTCCATGCACAGCAAAAAGGATACATTTCTCTCCGACTCCCTGTTGCTGCGCCGGTTCCCTTCCCCTAAAATTCTCGTCATTTCTGTGGTTGCCGCCATCGAGCTCGGCGGGCCACTATTCTTTGCCATTTCCGTCGAGCTCGGCAGGTCGCGATCCTTGCTTGTCGCACGCTCACATGCACCCAAAAAATGCCTTGGTTAAACAAAAAATAGCTCCTCGTCTAAACCAAGGAGCACAATGAGTGAAGCACGAACTAGTTTTTTTTAGCATAAAGGCCTATTTTTGACTATTAAAATTTGAAGTTTTCCTCCTTATATTCACAGAAAAGCTCGTGTTATTTTTAATTTTTGTCTTGCAGATTTAGAACAAGCAGCTGATTTTGTTTTGAATGAGATCATGATAACTAGAAAATGCAGTAACTTTTGAAGAATCAAACCATGGCAGCTGTCATTTAGCATTTATTTTGTTCTTTTTTAAATCTATGTGATCGGAGGTGTAATATGCTACTTCTATTTTAAATGTAAACTTATAGTAAAAATACTTTGTCTCCAAACATCTCTATGGATTCTAAAACTGTGGTATTGTCGTGACATTCCAAAAACCGTGGTATAGCAAAACTGGGGTATTCAAATATTGTGCTCCCAAACACTCTTAATGCACGACCCCTCTCCTTGCGCCGCCGTCTTCCTCCTTGCTCCAAAAGAACAAAGAGAAGAGAGAATACAGACGGACGTGAGTAAGTTGGCTCTGTGGGAATTGTTGGACCATGAACACGTGTTATGAGAAATGCGAGGGTGTAATTTTTTTATTTTGATCTTTGAAAATATAATTTTTGCAGATAGACCTTCAGAAAACACTTATTCCATATCTGGACTTAATGATGCCAGGCTTGATGATACCCTAGGTTCACTGAAGGGCGCTAGGCTCCTTAGCACCCTCTATGTACAATGGACGTGGGCACGTCACTGTGTAGTGTAGGACATCAATGAGGCTGGTGCTCTATATGTCTTATAGGGCATCAGCCTACCTAGCGCCCTTCTATCTATAACCCCTCATGGGTGTCTCATTCTCCTTCTTCCCTCTCATATTCTCTCTTCTTCAACACCGAGATCTCTACTTTCAAAATCTGCACCTCGCTTGATCTCACCTTCCGACGCCCTCTGATCTTATATCTCTCCATGAATCGATTAACCAAGGTATATTCTTCTGTTCTGTATCTTTTATTTGAAAATACACCGTAGATTGAGCTCTATTTTAAAATGAATTCCCCCTAATAGGGTTGAAGTTATTTATTCTCGACAACTAGGCTACAAATTTAGTTAATACGACATGGTTTAGGAAATTTATATTTTATGCAACATTGTGTTACGCTTAGTACTCATGATTACCGAATGTTTATATTCTAACTTATTCTTTATCTTGAACACTGTCATCGAACCAAAGACCATCAGCTACAACCCAATGTGTTTGACTAAAGTCCCGATAATCTGGCATCTCAGGAGCATGTTTCACCAACGCTCGCTGTAACAGAACCTTGTCACTTTTACTTAACTCAGGAATTGATCAATCATCAGCTGAGTCCTCCGCACACTCATCCCCAAATGCCACCTCATATTCCGACATGAATTCCGGCTCGACGAAAGATTGATCAACATCTAGGGTAAATCCAGTAGTAATTGGTTGAGGATCCACACCTAAAATAAACCCCGTATCGGCAACAGCATCACCAACACACACACTTCCGTATACAAGTTTATCGTTCAACACGGTTTCATTGCTACCAATGAATGGGGCTCCTCTGGATCAGTGTCGCCCTGAGTTTCTTCCAACGATTGAGTAAGCATGACACCACATTTGACGTGCGGCTTATCAACCGCTTCGAGCAAAGTCGGCGACCGAGAACTTTCATCACAAACATCATTTCGAGTAACCATTTTTGTAACCAACCCTATCTCGTGGATCTCTGACTTTATCACGACACCAACATAAGCTGTCCACTCCTTCTCGTCACAAATCGGTGACATCGTCTTCATCCGAGGGGCATTGCTCGAACCGATATCAATTCGGCATTCAAACGAGACTTCACAATCCTCATCCATCCAAGCCAACCACTCGCGCACCAAATAAACCACATTTACAAATGCCAAAAATTCATTCAACAAAAAATGTCTTCTTCGTTTCAACAAACTCATAACTACCAATCTCATTAGTTATTATCACTCCACTGTGATAAACCGTAATAAAAGTGGCTATCTACAATCATGAATTTTAAAAAATTCACCAATATCATGTGCATCGTCAAACAACAAATATTAACTAACCTACGTCTTGTATTTAAAAAAAACTAATAAATCCTATTTGCCGGTTAAAAATTACATACCCTTTATTTCTAAAAAAGCATTTCAATATACTAACTAAACCATAAAAAATTTCAATCAAATACATGAAATCAAATTTTGTAACATAATTACCCATCAAAATTAGTAACTTAATTACCTATCAAAATTTCAATCTAATTCATAGAACAAATTGTCAACCATGATAATCATACAAACCACACAAGTTGCACTCTCCAATCTACTATACTAGAGAATCATACAAACCATCATAACTACGATTTTTTTAAAAAAACCACCCTATCCCTACTTGAGGGAATTCCTTCAAATCCCGCCCAAAATCAATGTACATTCTTGAAATACATAGGGGAGTTGGGGGAGCATACATTGGGGAAGAGCTTCACGGAGAAGTTCAGGAGCAGAGGTGGCTGGAGGAGGAGATCGCTGACGGTGGCGCAATGGAAGAGAGAGGTGGTGGCGGTAGAGAAGAAAGAAGAACAGAGGAGAAAGAAGAAGGGAGGTGGCGCCCGATCCGTTATGCACAGAAGGGCGTCAGTCTCGCTGATGCCCTACTGTACTTCAAGGGCGTCAGTGACGCTGGCATCCTCCTTGCTACATGGTGCGCACTCGGGTACACGTGGAATCCCTAGGGCGCCACCACACTTGGCGTCCTATTACCCACTTACGGCGCCAACCTCGATGGCGCACTGACCTTGGGTCCATATGTAGAATAAGTTTCCCTATGAGTTTATTTGTGAAAATTATTTTTTAAAATAATCAGATTGAAAAAAATTACACAAATGCGAGGCATGTTTGGGATGCTGCTGGAGAGCCACGGGTTTGCAACATTTGGAGGCCAAGTACACTCCGGAGACCATTTGAGCCTCTGTGTTTGCGCTATACTGCTTCATCAGTGGGCCGTGGGCTGAATCTGAAGCGCGGCCCTGATGATGGGAAACTCGAACGTCTTTGCTGCTCAGGCTGTCGCAAGCTGCTGCCGCGGAGACGAGGATCGGGCGCGGCGGCAAGCGGTCGAAACGCTTATACGGGAGAAAAGTGCGTGGTGCTCGTCGCTGTACTCGGCTCGACCATGTACGCCCCGGTTGGGTGGGTTGTGCGGTAACTTGGCTATTGGAGTAGCAGGCTATTTGCCTACCGGATTCGGACCGTCTCGTTCAAGAAAAGCTGCAGCAACTAGTGGCGGTTTCGCAGCACCTGTAGGCCTCGGCAGATCGATCAGCTAGTGATGTGTACTCGACCCTCAATGACGCCACATCGACGTCACCGATAGTCTACTCTAGAGCCGTGTGGCGGCCACTCGTACCTACCAGTCTACCGCCACCACTACCCGTGCGGTTTAACGCGCGGTGTCGGTGCAAAGAAGCCGCATCGAAGCTTTGGGGAAAGCATATTACATTCTGAAGCCTTCTTTAACCCAGCCCAAGGCTAGCGAACCTGATACTTGATCAATCAAAAAAATAAATACCGGCGGGAGAAAAAAGAAAACCTTTTTGTCGTGCACCCGTACGCATTTTCCTCGGAAATTCGGGTGACGCGCAAGACAATAGACCATGCTCGACGAGAACCTCCGTCCGGTCCCGGTACTTTTGATCGCCGTGCACGCGTTCCGTAACTGGAAGCAGTCAATTGCACCTTGTTCCTGCATGGCGCGGCGTCGATCGTTTTCTGGTCCAGCCAGGGATGGAAAACAAAAGGCTCGAGAAGAACGTTCGCCGCCCAACCATCTCGGAACACTTCGACGGATCGGCTCGTCAAATAAATCTGGGGAGGGGCTGTCACTGCAACACGTGTTTCATCGGCATAACTTGTTGGAGATAGGTGTGTCGTTGAATATTGGATGATTGTATTATATAATATTGGTACATATTTATAGGAGAAACTATACGTAACTGTAGAGAGAAACTGTGTAGGGGCTGACGATCTGATCGTCTGACGGCACGGTCAAACCGCGTCAGGGCCACGGCGCTAGAAAAATCCTAACCCTGGACGTCCCATCTAGGTGGAATCCCTAATAGGCCGGGTCAAACCACATGTAGTAGGTGATCCCGAACTCATGTACTTATAATACAATATATTTGCTAACTCTCCCGTAGTCAAAACTCTAGCCACGGTGAATGTTGAGACTGGACTGAAATTCAAAAACATTGAAATGGGCAGACACTTCATGAAGATGTCTGTGAACTGGGAGGTCATCAGTACGTGCAGGACGCGGACATCACCGATGGCAACGCATTCCCGTACGAAAGTGGAAGTCGATCTCGACATGCTTTGTGCACTGGTGATGAACGAGATTGGTGATGAGACAGACGGTGCTGACGTTATCACAGTAGACGAGATTGTCTTTTGACAATGGAGCATGGAGCTCCTAGAGGAGCTGCTGGAGCTAACAAGCTTCAGTCACACTATTGGTCACGGCACGATACTCAGCCTCAACACTCGATTGGGAGACGATGTTCTGGCGCTTGGAGGATTAGGAGATGAGGTTGCCACCGAGGAACACAGCGTAGCCCGAGGTGGATCGACATGTATCCAGACAACTCGTTCAGTCCGCATCTGTGTAGACTATCAACTCGAAGGAGAAGGCGGAGCGTCACAGGTGGAGGCCAAAGTCCAATGAGCCTCACAGATACCGCAAAACACGCTTCATCACAGCGAGGTGAGACTCCTGGGGATCATGCATATAGAGGCAGATTTGATGGATGGCGTAGGTGATGTCGGGGCGGGTGAACGTCAGGTACTAGAGGGCCCCGGTCGGGCTCCTGAACTGAGTCGGATCAGCAACAGGAGGCATGGAAGTGGCGGAGACCTTGGTCTGCATGTCCATGGGCGTCGAGACCGGTTTACAGTCCACCATACCAGCACACTCAAGGACATTGAGAGTGAACTGGTGCTAAGTGAGGAAGAGTCCATCTGCATGATGCTGTACGGAGACCCCCAAAAAATGGTGGAGAAGTCCTTCATGGTGAATTGCTGCTTGAGCGCGAATATGGTGTGCTGCAAGAGCGTTGCGCTAGATGCAGTGAGTACAATATCATCAACATAAAGCAACAAGTATACCGTATCGACACCACGACGGAATATGAACAAGGAGGTGTCAGACTTGTCCCCAACAAATCCCAAAGTGAGAAGGTACGTGGTGAACCGGCTGTACCAAGCTCGGGGCACCTGTTTCAGACCGTAGTTAGATTTGTTGAGGTGGCAGACCCGGTCAGGCTGTGTGGGATCAACAAACCTAATTGGCTGGCTGCAGTAGATTGTCTTCAATAGTGTACCATGCAGGAACACGTTCTTCACATCAAACTAGTGGACAAGTTAGGAATAGGAGATTGCCATTGAAAGCACCGTGCAGATGGTGGCCGGCTTGACCACCGGGCTGAAGGTCTCATCATAGTCAACGCCGGACCGCTGGGTGAAGCCGTGAATGACCCAATGAGCCTTGTACCGCTCCAGGGTGTCGTGGGAGTTGAACTTGTGCTTGAAGATCTATTTGTCAGTGACGACGTTGGAGCCAACGAGATGAGGGACAATATCCCAAGTGTTGTTGGTGATTAAAACATCATATTCTTCCTCCACGACAGGGCGCCATGACGGGTCAACGAGGAGGGCAATGCGGACGGAGGTGGGCACCAGATAGAGCGGTGATGACTAGGTGGCCGGCAATGTGAGCTTGTGGGTCTGTAGTCGGAAGCCCTGCTTCGCCCGCGTGGTCATCGGATGAGGGTTGACCAGAGGTGCCACCAGGACGGCCTTCGCCAGTGGCAACTACTGAAGTAGAGGTGGTGCTGGTGACTCTCACACGGTCTGAGGGCGACACGAGTAGTGCTGGGACACCAGAGCCGCGGGAGGCGCATGCGAAGTCATGGACGCCGGGGCCACGCTTGGTGCGGGTGGAGTTGACGGCGCGCGTGGGGCGCAGCCAAACCCGTGGGCGCCGCGTAGGGTGCGGTGGAGGTCATCAAAGTAGCCAACAAAGAAGCCATGAAGGGTCAGGCGGTCTGACCGCCTGGGGTGGCGGTCGGACCGCCAACCTCTCTTCCTTGGGTGGTCTGACCGCTAACCTCTGTTCTGGGTGCGATCGGACCGCTCGGACGTGCGGTCTGTCCGCTAGTTGTGGCCAGCGGTGGAAAGCCCGAGGGAACACGGGGTGTTGGTAGTGGTGCGGGCATGGGAGCCGCGCCGAGAGAGTCGTCCTGCAAAAGAATGTCTAGATCGTTAGTTAGACGGGGCGAGGCAGAGAAGGAAAAATCTGCCTCATCAAAAACAACGTGTCGAGAGATGATGATGTTGGTGGTGGTGAGATTGAGACATCGGTATCTTTTATGGTCAGCAGAGTATCCAAGGAAAACACATCTGGTGGACCAGGGTGTCAGTTTGTGAGTGGCTTTGACGAAGAGATTAGGATAGTAGGTGCAACCAAACACGCACAAGTGCTCATAGGAGGGGGTGACTCCATGGAGGGCGACGTAAGGACCGGTCGTGCTGATCTCCATTGTGGGGAGGCGGTTCAGCAAATATGTGACGGTGTGGAGTCCTTCTACCCAGTAGCGAGCTAGAAGAGAAGCCTGAAAAAGCAGGAAACACAACATATTGTTGATGGTGCGAATGATACGCTCGATTTTACCATTCTGCGAAGAAGTGTAAGGATAAGACATCCGCAAAAGTACACATTTGATGGTGAAGAGTGCATGGGAGGAGGCATTATTGAACTCACGACCATTGTCGCACTGGACAACTTTGATGGTGCAACCAAACTGTGTGAAGACATATGCGAAAAAATGTGACAAAGTAAAAAATGTCAAATTTAACGTGTAAAGGAAAAGTCCACACAAAATAGGAGTGATCATCAGGGATAACCAGATAATATTTGTAGCCAGATACGCTAACAATAGGAGATGTCCACGAATCACTATGGATTAAGTCAAAAATATTATCTGTGCGAGGCATAGAACAAATAAAATGCATGCGAGTGTGACGACCGAGCTAGCAAGCATGGCAGAAGTCATGGTTGTGCTTGGAGCAAATGACACTAGAGTCGCTCGATAACTTGGACAATGCGTCAATGTCTGGGTGTCTGAGACAGCGATGCCAAGTATATGTGATGCAGCAAGTGCAGCAGCAGGAGCAGCACATGGTGAAGGAGCGGAACATGAAGACAGGTGCATCGTGTAGAGGGGTCCCGAGCTGTTGCACCTAGCAATCATATTTCAGCTAGAAATATCCTTCATAGAAAGACCAAAGGGGTCAAACTCCATAGAACATCAATTATCGGTAGTAAAACGACGAACAGATAAAAGATTCTTAATAATGTCGGGAGTAGCAAGGATGTTATTGAGGTAAAACAGACAAGGAAGGGATGCATTACCTACTGAGGTAACCGGAAGCGATGATCCGTTACCAACAACGATGGATGAAGGATCCGTGGGGAGAGGCGATCGGACAGAGGTTAAGTTACTGGCACTGAAGCTGGGGTGGTTGGAGGCGTCAGTATCTGCGACCCAGTTAGTGAACGTGGGAGGAACCATCGCCATGGTGTAAAAAGAGGGGGGCAACGACTGCTGGTCCCAATAGCTCATCTACAGTGTCCACGCCGTCGGAGGTGGAGGGGCCAGAGTGGCACAAAGATCGAGCCGACCTACAGCAGAGGAAGGCCGTAGGGGAGAGAGTCGGAGGTCGTCCACGATGTCCACATCGCTGGAGGTAGAGGCGCCAGGGGCGACGCAAATGCCAGGCCAGCCTGCTGCAGAGGAAGGTGATGGCGAGCATGGACAATGAGAGAGGCTGCTAGACATCGACCCCTCGGAACCAGGCCCCATCTGAACGGTGTCGGTCCAGGGGTCGAGGTAGTCGTCATGGCCGTGAGAGGCGGTGATGGTGGTGCCGCTGCAGGAGCCACCATAGCCATGGGTTCCACGGTTGTCATGTCGCTGGTGCCAACGCCACGATTGTTGCAAGGGGTCGTCGTCGGTCATTGGAGGTGGTGGCGCGGCACACCAAGGAGTGGCACAGCTCACCGGAGAAGAGGCGCAGCCAAGGGAGGTTGGGTAGGGGGTGACAAATCCCTAGGGTTTTGGAGTAGCGGAAGCAAAAAAAGGAACCTAAGCTCTGATTTCTATGTTGGATAGAGGTGCGCCACCGAATATTGAATGATTGTTTTGCATAGTTTTGATACATATTTATAGGAGTGCACATGCACAACTCTAGGAAGTGGCTGCACAGGGGTTGACAGTCTGACCGGCTGGCGGCTCAATCAGACCGTCCGAGACGGCGACATCAGGAAACCCCTAAGGCTGGACATCCCATCCGGGTGGAGAACCTAATGGATCAGACCAGATCG
>VSTD030004159.1:0-10452 GCA_008808055.3 Sporobolus alterniflorus
GATGGCCATATATTCCTGTAACAGACAATTGGTGAAATCAAGAAAGATATTATCCATCTATTTCCCTACCTCTCTCTGTCTTCAACCAAGCCTTCAGCTAAGGGTCTAATCTTGCCGGAGAAGACAGATTGAGGCTATGAACTACGTAGCTGAGGTCCAGCTACCCAAGGGTTTAACGCTCTTGACAACCTGGTATCACGGTCCCGGTGATCCTCGCCTTCCCGATCCACCTCACTACCAGCCGCCGCCACCCCACCTCCACCTACAGCCACCGCGCTGCCACCATCCTCATCGTCGTTCGTCGCGTCGTGCACCGCTGACATGGGTGATGTCAACGACCTCAAGGCCTCCATCGAGACCCTCACCAACGACCTCAAGACGCTGCAGGCCACGGTCGAGGCCAATGCCAAGGCCATCGCCATCCTCACCTCTGACCGAACGTCATCCTCGGGCACCAAGATGAGCTCCGGCGAGCACCACAATGACCAGCCACCAAAATTCCAGAGGATGGATTTTCCCCGGTACGACGGCAAGACGGATCCCCTCATCTTCATCAACCGCTGTGAGTCCTACTTCCACCAGTAGCGGATCATGGAGGAAGAGAAGGTCTGGATGGTCTCCTACAACCTGGAGGACGTGGCACAGATGTGGTACATCCAGGTCTAAACGGACGAGGGTACTCCGTCGTGGCACCGGTTCACGGAGTTGCTCAGCCTACGCTACGGTCCTCCTCTCCGCGTTGCTCCCCTCTTCGAACTTGCAGATTGTCGTCGCATCGGCACTGTCGCGGAGTATCAGGATCGCTTCCAGGCGCTTCTTCCCCGCGCCGACCCCCTCGACGAGGCGCAATGGGTCCAGCTGTTCACAGGCGGCCTCCTTCCTCCACTCAGCCTTGGCGTCCGGGTCCACAACCCGCAGTCCCTTGCGGCTGCCATGAGCCTGGTGTGCCAGCTCGAGCTCTGGGAGCAGTACACGCCGACACCCGCCAAGGTCGCGCCCCGTGGCCTGCTCCCCAGATCGATAAGGCGGCCGTGCCCACGGTCATGGTGGACGGCCGGCTGGTGAAGCGTCTGTCCCTGCCGCAGCAGGAGGAGCGCTGTCGGTAAGGCCTCTGCTTCAACTGCAACAAGAAGTACACGCGGGGGCACAACCATGTATGCAAGCGGATCTCCTACATCAACGGCATCGAGATCGCCACTGCAGACGACGTCGCGGCCGTGGATGCCCCGGACACGGAAACCTCGGTCTTCTCCTTGCACGCGGTCGCCGAGGTGCCCATCTGCAACACAGTACAACTCTAGGTGGTCCTGGGCGCCGCCACCTTCGTTGTGCTCATCGACACGGGATCGACCCATAGCTTCATCGGGGTGGCGGCTGGACGGCGCACAGGATTGCGCATCGATCCGCGCCCAAGGCTCACGGTGACGGTGGCAAATGGCGAGCGAGTCTCCTGCCCCGGCATCCTTCGTCATGCCCCAGTCATCATCGACGGCATGGCTTTCTGCGTCAACCTCTTCGTGATGCCCCTAGCCGGGTACGACGTGGTTCTCGGCATGCACTGGATGGCCACGCTGGGGCCCATCGTCTGAGACTTCACTGCCCGGACCATGACGTTCCAGCAGGAGGGGCGCGACGTCTGCTGGTGTGGCGTGGCACCACCGATCGCGCCGGGCCTCCATGCCGCCACGGCCGACGACTCCCTCCTCGACGGGCTGCTGGACTCCTTCGCTGACGTCTTCGCCGAGCTTACCGACCTGCCCCCTGCGCGCGTCCGCGACCACCACATCATCCTCAAGCCCGATGCACCTCCGGTGGTTGTGTGGCCGTACAGGTACCCTGCGGCTCACAAGGACGAACTTGAGCGGCAGTGCGCCGCCATGATCGAGCAGGGCATCATCTGCCGCAGCGACTCGGCGTTCTCCTCCCCGGTCCTCCTCGTCAAGAAGTCGGATGGGTCATGGCGATTCTGTGTCGACTACAGCGCATGGAACGCGCTCACGGTCAAGGACGTGTTCCCGATCCCGGTCGTCGATGAGCTGCTCGACGAACTCCACGGCGCACGGTTTTTCTCCAAGCTCGACTTGCGCTCGGGGTACCATCAGGTGCGCATGCGCCCGGAGGACATCCACAAGACGGCGTTCCGCACCCACGACAGCCTCTACGAGTTTCTGGTCATGCCGTTCGGGCTGTGCAACGCCCCGGCAACGTTCCAGGCTCTCATGCATGATGTACTCCGCCCCTTCCTCCGTCGCTTTTTGCTCGTTTTCTTTGACGACATATTGATATACAGCAAGTCCTGGGCAGAGTTCATCTTCAACAGTGCCTACCAAACTTCGCTGCGAGACACGCACGAGCACGCACTGGGCGCGATCACCGCCAGTGGCTGAGATGGAAAATAGAGATAGCTTTCTATTATTAGTTCCTAAATTAAAGGAGCAGGTTGATCCGGTTAGTTGAGGCCGATGGCCATATATTTCTGTAACAGACAATTGGTGAAATCAAGAAAGATATTATCCATCTATTTCCCTACCTCTCTCTGTCTTCAACCAAGCCTTCGGCTAAGGGTCTAATATCGCCGGAGAAGACGGATCGAGGCTACGAACTACGTAGCCGAGGTTCCGCTACCCAAGGGTTTAATGCCCTTGACAACCTGGACATAATAATTGCTTATAAGGCCTACCAGACATAATTGTGGGTTTGTGACCTAGCCAGCAATTATATAGTAACAGTTAAGAGAATGAATTATTTGTATAGGACTTAGCATATCCATTTCTTGAAACCATGCTGAACTTTGCAAAAAACAGGTTGGCAATATCATCTCGTACAATAGGTTTGGTTGCTTCTTCTCTAGTGCTATGATTTGTCCTCAACACTTCAATTGATGCTTGTTCCCAAAAAACAAACAGCACTTCAATTAATGCTAGGACATCCTTCGAATATGTTTACCATTTGTAGAGCATAAGCAGCAAACTTGTAGAACGCAAATGGGATGGAAGGACATAAAATCCACCCGGCTGTTCTCAAACAAATGTTCTGCCATGGACGTATGTTCATAATAATTTCATTATATTAGGACACATAAATGGTTGTGCATTAGCATTCAAGGTCATAAATCCAACTAACAGCAAGTAACAAGAAGCTACATTCAGGTATTATCCAACAACAATTTGGTGGCAATAAGCAAATAAAACTGAAGAAAAACATAATCAATAAATGCCAAATAGAATTTAACTAAAATAATACCAACCTCATATGAATTGAGACGTAGACCAGCCTTCATTTGGTCTTTCAACTCATTTGTTTTGTCTTTTACTTCGTAGATTGGGAAATTCAGAGTGAAGTTGAAAGACGCATAAGGCTTCTGGACAAGAAAAGCAGCCTGTAGCGGGATAATGGTTATTCCTCCAGGAAACTTAAGCACTTGAAAGAATGATGAGCTCCCAAACAATGACTCTGTCAGGTGCAGCGTTAACTGCTCTATAACCGAGGACATAAAAGATGCCCTAAGAATGCTCAACGATGTCGATGACATAGTTGTGTGTTTTGGATAAGGAACAATGCTGAAGATGGCATTTGTCCAATTTGATGAGCCTACTGGTTGTAGAAAATTTACAACCACCTGTACGTCGAAGATAGAACGCTGTAAGTTACAGCACACAAAAATAAGTTTATAACAAAGTATAGAGTTGCTGCCTTACAGTGGAGTTAGGAATGCCAATTTCCTCATAGATGTCAAATTCAAGCTTAGATGTAGTTTCATTCAACTCAGGAACTGCCTTCTGTAGCACAAAACTTGCCATTATACCCGCTGCAAAAAATGTTACAGCTTCAATAAGTAATAAATATGCTGCTGTTGAAGCTACATTTAAGCTCACAACAAAAAACTGAGATACAAACCATTCACAAATATTATTACTAATTTTGTCCTGTTCAGCTGATGGATCTATACAGGGGGGCGTGCTATGAAAGACCCATGTCAATTGGCAACTACATCACCACAAAACTACTGCAACACGCAGTTGTTGCCTAAATTCAAGGCATATACATTTATACTTGTTAATGATCATATCTCTATCTTAGTATTTTTTATCATATATGAATGAGCCATCAAACCACCCTATGTCCAATTAAGACGGATTAAGACTACAATAAGTACCACTTCTAATTCTTTATTGATAAACCTACTTTGACAGGATTCATAGTTAGACAGAATTTGCAGGTCTTCCATGCATTGACCCTAATCACCAGTTCTTTATGTTGAAACTTGTAAATTAAAATCTTGATATCCCCAAAATGTCATACAATCACTTCCATGAGTACAGATACACTTATCATCGGCTCATAACTAGGATATATTGTTTATTATTTCAAAATGTTTTGTTGGCAATTTCTAACACCATTACTAGACATGTTGCCGTTCTTTATGGGCATTTTTTTGTCTGGATCTAGCATCATCATTGAATAAGCAGGGGCTTTCCATCGCAACAATTTTTCTTGTAACCTTCTACGGTCACTAGAGGATGAATCATGGTCCTCTCTATAGCGACATTTTTTGTCGAGACATTATAGCGTTACCATTTAATAAAATTCCTGATTTTTCCCAGGACTATCTAACTTCACTATTCTATAAAACATTGCCTCTTGTTGTCTTGTTGAGTCATTCTAAAATCAGTTATCAAAGTTTTGATTTTACTTGCACAATAATTTTTACTGGGATTCATTGGTATCAAATATCAGCATTTGAAAAGGTGTTGCTATTTATTTTTATGTTTAGTTATGTCGGGGGGGCGGTCTCCTGACCATCCGATAGATATTAACTCCAGAACTAACTTCAACCTTTTTTGCACTGATGTAACAATCCACAAAGAATTGACATGGAACGGCAAGCTGGAACAGATTTGAATACCCAGTCCCAACAAGAAACTCTAAAAATTTCCATCAGTAGCGCCATTTAAGTGAATGATTTTATCTTCACTGAAGTTATCGAGATAGTCCAAAAGAAGAACATGCCACCACTCCACCTTTACTGAGTAGAATTACAGCTACACTCCAAATAAAGCATCATTTTAGAACATAGCTTTATTTATTAAAGAAATGGAGTTTACAGCAGCCTACAGAAAGGCACCCACAAGACGAGCCATTAATAGCACCCAAACCCAAATTGGAAATCCACACAGACAAAAAAAACTCCAACCAGCACCACAAGAATAACTGCCACATAATGTAGCAACTCAGCAAGACATTTTCTCCAAATGGCACAAACATAGGTTGATATTGGTCCCGCATTTCCTATCCTATTGATTACCAAGAACGGCACTTATACATGTGCACAACGCATAGATACATTAGCAGCATGTATCAAATCTGAACATTTGAATCTCTTGGCGAAGCAAACTAAATGCCGCGGAAAGGGGTGAGCATCGAAAGTAGTCAACTTGCTCTGGAAAAGAAACAATTGACACAACTAAAAAAAAAGTTCACCGAACTTGATCCAGTTGATTAATTTATCAACCAGTGAAGTGACCTTAAGCTATGCTTCAATCGCGCTTGACCTACCAAATCCCTCGAACGAGTGATTGAGCTGGGAAAATGTCTAAAACCCACTCACATCCATCACTCACATATATTAGATCTTCGTCCAACCGTAGCTAGATTTATGCACCTAAGAACCCATCTCTTCTTACCTGTGTTTTAAGGCGTCGCCTAGGCGTCCCAGCGATGGGAGACATCCGGCGTCCACCGCGCCTCGCCCGTGGTCAATATGGCGTCCGCCTTGGGGGGGAAAGGCGTCGGTGAGGCAGGAAAGGCGTCAAAAAGACGCCTAGTCGTGGATGGCGGACGCCATTTTGTGTGCCGGTCGGCTGGGGGTTGCGCTCAGATGGGGCAACGGTCGCGCTCAGCCTGGGTCCAGCGCCGCCTCCGCCAGCCGCGCCACCTTGGTACGCATCGACGTGCCACCTTGTGGGGCTCTCCGGCGTTTAGTGCTGCCTACGAAGAGGGAGAAGGGGGAGGATGGGGCACCGGATCTGAGCCACTCCATGGCTGCCGGTGGAGGGAGAGTGGAGAGCGAGAGGGGCAGCGGGAGGAGTGGAGGCGAGATCGAGAATGAGAGAGAGCAGACATAGGGTTCGGGATTTTTATACGAGACCTCAGAAAATCTGAGCCGTTGGCTCTATCCGATGGTCAGTCCACCGTGAGTGCAGTTTGGGCTATTGGTCTAGGCTGAGATTTCATTTTATTTCCTTCCACTTTTCTCTTTTTTTTCTTTTTCTTTTTTTCTTATGTTAACTACAGTAAAGAAGATATGTAATAATGTATTTATTATTGTAAATTATTAAATCAGTATGGCGTCGCCTCACCATGTGCCTAACGCGTCTAGGCGGCTGGAAGGGGGTCGAGCGCCTAGCCTCGCCTTGTCGCCTTAAAAACATAGCTTCTTACAAATTGATAAGTCCCTGATGCCCTCCTACCACGACGAAAGAAAATAGGAAGCAAGGTGCACGAGATCTCAAAGCGCCGGCTGACCTGGGAACCCGCCGCCAGGATCCGAGGGGGGGGGGGGGAGCGCCCGACCGCCGCGGCCGGCAAAGGGCGGCAACCAGAAGAGCGCGGGCAGCACCACAGCGGCACTGAACAGCAGCACGGCCACGCATTGCGGCCGCACGGCCACACGGCCCCGCGGCACCTGCTACAAATCCCTCCTCTGCCAACGCTGCCTCTGCTTTTTCCTCCCTCCGCCATGGCTGCCGACGGCTGCTGCTGCTGTCCCCTGCCCTCCTCCTTCCCCATCCCGCGTGCCCTCATGCATCGTCATGCACCCCCATTGCCACCGACGAGGCTGAACTGGCTAGGTCGCTGCCGCTGTTGCCTGCACACGGGTTGGTGGTGGTGTTGTGAGGAACAGGGGAGAGTGCTTCCGTGGAGAGGAGACGAGTAGTGCGTGGGTAGTCTAGTGATGGCCGCTCTGCCTTTTGTCCGACTCTGAGCCTGTGGGCAGGCATGTGTAATTAACCTGGTGTTGCCACAGGAAAAAATAGGAACTGGAACCTCCTGTTCCTAGAACCGTATTATTCGATTTTGGAAACCAGAGTCTGATTTTATCGGGATCGATAGCAACTAGAAGCACCATCGGGCTTTGACATGGTGGGTTTTCTTTGATCAAGCGACATCTGGACGAAGAAGAAGTAGGAACCACGACAACTCAAGGAGTTGAAGTGATGGCTAATAGATCCAAATGAAAAAATGGAAAATGAAAGAAAACTAGAGTAAAAAATAGAAGAAAAGTAAAATGTATTGATTCAATTTTTGTGTTACATCAACTGGTCATGGCCTATGTTTATATAGGCAGCAGGACGTAACATTTTGAGTTAGATATGAGAAAATCTTTTCTAAATAAACTAAATCTCAAATTCTAATAGGACTCTATCTGTTCTGGAAAAATCGGATACTCCGGTATTCCAAACCGGATAGTCTGTTTTTTACGGCCTCATCTTTTGGCTTGGATTTCTTTCATCTTGCCTTTTTGATACTTCTTAGTTTTTCTGTCGGTGTTCACTGGCAAACTACGGAATGATCAAGATCGTGCATTTCAATTTTGATGTGGTCATGCGAACTATGAAGAACACTATGATCTATCCTAATTCATGCCCCTCCTAAGAGGTAATAGCCCTACGTCAAGTGGTTTGATATTGAAGATGAACATATGTTACAAAGAGGTGAGCAGAGAGCTCGAGAAATTCACGTGGTGAAAGGGGGAAATGGATCTCGTACCCCCTGCCTGAAGGGTAGGGGGCTTTTTATAGACTGCTCAAGGGTCCGCTAACTGTGGTTCAGTTATTTTACAATCAAGGTTAAGTTATATGATCAGTTGGGCCCAAAGACTAAGAATGTCGATTTGTAGAGGTTGGACGTGGCTTCCCAGACATTCTTCTTGGCTCCCGGGCGCTGAGGTGGAGGGTGTCTGGGATGGTTCTTGGTGCTGCCATGTCGGACGATGCTTTACTTGGCTGCTAAGCCTTCCCACATAGGGGGTGATGTATGTAGGACCAACCTGCCGCCTGCACCATCCTAGTACCTGTGGATGGCAGACTAGGGGGCATAGCCCCTTGACTGATACTGTTCTCCATTACTTGGCCACCAAGCTTCTCCAAAGGATGTCACCACCCACATCAGTCCACACACTGCTGCTGTCAGGTAAGGGCACAGAGTCTTTTGATGGGCACTGCCCTGTTCAATCATTCTGAGCGGGGTGGTGCAGGCTTCAGACCGCTCTCTCCCTTGGGGGGGGGGGGAGACCCCTCGAACGTTTTGCTTTAGTGTAGAAGGTTCGAGTCCTCGGTGGACTGAGCTTGTCAGAAAGGGGGCCCTCTGCCGCCATGGTAATCATGATGATTATGCGTGTTTTAGTGAAAGGACTCCTACGCTAGGACTCGAGGGGTTGGAGTCCTGTGTTTGATAACCTTCCTGCCTGGAGCGTGTGGGTCCATGGTTACGTCCCATTGTGCCTGACCCTAAACGGCGCTGCTCCCCAGAAACTCGGTGGTCATGGTGCTTTCCCGGTATTGAAAAGCCCCCGGGTTGTGAGGCGGGGTTCGCATGGCCAGGTGGCGGGATTCTGTTCGTTTTATGGTCACAGGGGAAATACCGGTATCGTTTGTTCTTGAGTTTAGTTCTTTTTAGGTGGGTGACCCCTCCTCTTTAGCCAAGAGTGGTGTGGCCATATCCAGTATGGGGTGCATGGTTCCCCAGTCATTTGCTGTTAGTGGGAACCTGAAGGACCGAGGAGGCAACCGGAGGGGGGGGGGGTGAACGGGAGCCTAATGAAATTCTTTCACAAGAAACTGGCCTATGTCCCACATTCGAAACCCCAAACAAAACCACTGAAAGAAAGTAATGAAAACACTAACCAATAAGATAGAAATGATCCTCACAAAGTTATGAAGCCAGTGGAAGAAGAATGGGATCAACCAGACACTCGGTTAGCAAAATACGACCAAAACAGTGAACGAACACCGGGTTGAAAATGTCAAGCGGACATTGTATGTTGGGACCGAACTTTGTCCACTAGGAGGTCTCTAGAAACACAAATTGTCAGTCAGACATTGTTTGGGTAAGGACAGACATTATCTGCTAGGACCGGAAATTATCCGCTGGGAAGTCTCTGAAAGTACGTTTTCTTCCAAAGTTCTCTCCTTTCTTCTCAAATTTGATTCTTGATCTATAGGGCACCAAATCGGATGAAATTTGGACACAAGGGTCACCTCAACACAAGAAACAAGTTCTCAATAGAGGTTTTTTTAATCCAATGATTTTCCTTCTGATTTTGGATGAACTAAAAAACCTAGGTTTTGGAGGAACGAGGAGAAATCTGTGAAATCGAAGAGGCTAAAGCCATGGATTCACTCTAAGGTTGTAGGTAGATGATGGGGCTCATCTTAACACCCAAATCCACAAAAGGAATCGAAGAAAAATTCTTCAAATCGCGAAGTCAAAAATCAGGTCAAAAATACCTCCAAAAATATCAAAAATGAAAAACATTGTAGCTCAATAAAGAAGATGATTCAACCCAAAAGGACAGCTATATTGATGCAAATGAATGGTTTACATGGTGTGAAAACCACCCAAACATCCTCCCACTCTTTGACATGAAGCACACCCACACCTAGCAAAAATGGAAACCTAAGGCAAAGGGGGTGGGAGAGGGATGCCTCCCACAACAGCCCTATGATTCTATCTATAGCGAAAACCAAAAGACTAGAATGCCCCTATGTGCTAAAAGGAAAATTACAACTAATGAGGTTTAGTTTGGTCTGACTTCCACTGCGCCGCACCTGACGCCATCGAACCAACCGTCTTTTGCTTCACTTCCACGCGACCTCCATGATGACGCCACGTGAACCACCCGCCATCGCTCCTTCGTAGTTTTGAGGCAAGACTGGGAAACCCTAGCCTGACTTACTTCACGACGAAGCAAGCCACCGGATGTCGATGCGTGTCCGCACACCGTCTTCATCCGCTCATCAGTTTTGATGTGCAAACTGACAAACCTCCTCTTACTTGGTTTTGAGGCCTAAACCAAGAAATCATCACGGTGATTTTAAGGCCCAAATCACCAAACCGTCGCCCTTGGTTTTGAGGCTCAAACCAAGAAATCATCACAGTGGTTTTGAGGCCAAACCACTGACAAACCATCACCACCAGTTTGGAGGCTAAACCAGGAAACCCGTGCTTCTTGTCTTCTCCACGTGTACGATGCAGATCACACACGATGTCATCCGACCTCCCAATCATCTGGCCACCGAGTACCCAAATTATGCCTGATCATCCCCGACTCTCCGCACCAAGTCTCCTACTCCTGCCTCAATCATCGTCGTTGCTGTAACACCCCATGTCTCTAAACCACATGATTATGTTAATCACATGTTTATGAGACTCTAAGTGTTGATCAAATTC
>VSTD030004160.1:0-10452 GCA_008808055.3 Sporobolus alterniflorus
GACTACCAACCTCAAAATGCTTTTGACACTTGTCCACATTTCTTACTTCATTCTGTCTGGATTGCCATTCCTGATCAAGTTGAATGCATTTTACTAGGATCTCCTTAAGATGCTTCTCATGCTTGTCTTGACATTGCCTCTGTTTCAGGATTGTTGCTTCACATAAAGCATGTTGCTCTTGGTGCCCAGCCTCAATCACATCTTGCTTATGCTGAGGGTTATTCATTTTGACCTCTTCAGTTTGCTTCTCAGGATTGTCATGTTGATGCTTCGCCTTCATACCCCTGATATCATCTTCCTCCTTGCAATTGTTCTCTGTATTATTTTCTGTACTGCATTTCCCATCATCATCATTCTCTTCTTCATGAATCATCTCCCAAACCTCTTCCTCGACTATGGAGTTTCTAAATATTCGGGACACCCTCCTCTGTATCTTCTCTTTCATAAAATTTGTTGCCGCATCTTCTGGTGTAACCTTTTTGTCCAACAAAACTTCCTCCTCCATCACCTCCTTCATACTCTCTTGTAGTTCCAGTGCAGTCACATTGCTTGGTTCTAAGGTCAGAACTGTTTCCACGTCCCTGCAAGCTAGGTCCAGCCTATCCAATGCTTCAAAACACCGTGCCCTTTTCAATAATGCCTTTGTGTATGTTGGTGCTGCTTCCAATGCTGAATTGCACTCATCAATAGCACGATGATACTCCTCAGGATTCATGTGCATGTAACATGCTGCAATGTTACAGTGGAGGAAGGCAACATCTTTGTGTCCCTTGGTCAATAGCTTTATCGCCTTGTCAAACTTGAATGCTGCCCCCTCATAATCCCTCTCCTGGAACAACCTTGTCCCCTCCTCTTTTAGTTCAGTAGCCAGACCAATGAACACCGTGTCATCCTGGTCTGCCAGTTCCCCGCTGCATCTACTGTTCCATGAGCTGCTTAGGCTAGTCCTTGATCCTGATTCACTTAATTTCTTCTTTTTTGGTGTCCCCATACTTGAAATTATGGCAGCCTTCCTGTCACAATTTATCGCCTCAACCAATAAAATGCTGATTTAGAGTCCTACACATGAATCCTTTTTGGTCACCTTGGCTCTTCAGAAATAAAATAATACTGTACCTTCCACTCTTCCTTCCTGATGAATTCACAACTGGAACAACAGTTGAGATAAAGATATGGGAAAGAGAGATCGGGCAACAAGACTTGGCTTCTCTCCCTCTTTCCCATGCAAAAGGAAACCTTACCCTACCTGGGCAATTCCATTGAGAATACACTGCAAAGAATGATACATGAATGGGAGGTGTGAATTTGTGGTATTGGTCCCCAGTTCCTCCACTAGAAATCAGAAGGAATGTAGGTAAGAGTGTGGATGATGGAATGCGACAAATGGCAAAGCAAAGCATGAGGAAGGATGCCACCGGAATGGAGTAGGGGAAGGATGTGGCTGGAGCCAAAGGGAAGCCACACACTTTTTGGACAGCATCAGGGCGGTGCCGTACAGCAATGGCCACGCACAACTTGAGGGCTTTTTTTCAAGGGGGAAATAAGTCATCTATATTTAGTACTATTTTTTATGGTTCTCTGGTTTCACGTCCCGATGAAGTGGTATGTGTGCATGGAGGATCGTGATTGCCAACTTTAGTACTTTCTAAAAATAGATCGCCCAAGAATGGTTTCTATTGTTTTGTAATGATTACCATAGTGCATGTAGAGAAGGATAAAATTCCAAATTGTAGAAATTGGAGATTCAAAGAAATAGAAACATATTGAGAAAACCCAAATTTAAATTCAAAATTCTAATTCCCAAATTGTTTAGCCAAATTTTAAAAATTGTGATTCAAAATTGTTTATTCAGAAGGGATTTTCTAAATTCAAAAGTGGTTCTGATTTTGTACAAATTCTTATAAATTTTAGGAATTCGTTTTATCAGTGGGCCCCATCCCGCTGCTTAACGCTGCCAGCGCAACGTCGCTGGTGCCTCCACGAGAAAACCGTTACGTGCGAACAGGCCGCACAACAGCACCGCCCAGATGTAAATGGAAGGGTGGCTAAGGGAGATTAAAAAATGGGCGTTGCATGCGCGGCTTCGGCTCGGCCGTAGCTTGCATGCGCTGGCCCCCATCGGCTCCCAGGAACAGAACGCCGCTGCTGTACATGAACCCATGGAGGGAGCCGTCGCTGATCACTGGTGCCATGGTTGAGGAGCTGATGCCATGGACGGTCTGAAAGGCAAAGAAGAAGGGAAGGCGAGAGGCTGTGTCAGGAGCATCGTGGTGGCGTAGTTGGTAACTCTGCTTTGTGGGCTCATTGCATGACTCGTTCTGATTACCTCTAATCGTACGTTTTTTCAGCCGCCTGGGAGCCGATGCGCGCTGACGTTCCATTTCCGCTTCCTCAGCAACCATTCGAATTCGATTTCCGGGTGCAGCACATCCTGGCCGGGTCGCTGCTGTTCCCACACAGCTGTTCATCCTGCCTGCTCTGGATGCCGCTCCACTGCTCTATCTCTCTCTCGTTCTCTCATCGTTCTTAGAACGGCACCGTCACGCGCGATGAAGAATTCCGGCGCCGCCAGCTACTCAACACCACGAGCTCATACTATACCCAGAACCAACTTTTCCCCATTCCCAGCCAACCGCCGTCGTCTTCCCGAAATCCGGCCGCCCCGGGAAAGCTCTCCGTTCGTACTTGGAGTCTTGGACTACCACCTCGTAGCCGAATTTCAGGTTTTCCGCAGCGCCTGCAATTCAACCACCACACCTCATCGTGTCGACGAAATACATCATTTCCGACCGCAGCAGTGAAGCTTCCTGAGCAAATTCCTCAAGTAGACACGTGCATCCAGTTGAGCTCCTGGTGAACTCGTCCAGTTGAGCTCCTGGTGAACTCGACATCCTATGCTCAACGCCACCCTCGGCTAAGCTCCAAAATGGATTCCCCAGTCCATTCTCTGCATGAAACCCAAACTCCGACTAGCCGCCGTCGACCTCCGGCCACCACCACCGTTCCCGGCAACCCCGAGCTTGGTCGGGATTTTCTGTGGCCAACCCAGATTAAGTGCGGAATTTAGATAATTGGCCACAAAATAGCTGCAGGTTCCAAAATTCGTAATAAATTCGTATTATCTTGGAAAATTTCAAAGTAATTTTTCTTCAGCTCCTCTTATCTACATATAAATTATGGATTTGAAACTTATGCACTTCTTGCATTAAAATAATATACAAAATTCAGTAAATTTCCCAGTTAAATAATTAAACATTACTTTTTCCTGCATGATAAAATCATGAAAATTTTATATTATTATTTCATGTATTACATATTCCAAATCTCAGGTCATTTCTGTTTAGTCTTTAAATCCTCCAAAAATTCATGTTAATGCATTAAATTTTAAACAATTGCCATAAAATAGCTTTTGGCCTATTTGATTTTATGATACCATCTACTTTACAAAATTCCTTCCATAACCATGTTAAATAATTTATAAATATTATCTTATTTTTTTAATTTGAAAAACATTAAAGAAATAAATAGCAAATCATTTCTCTTCTACTAATAAAGCCTTTTAAGCGAATGAATTTCTAATCAGCCATATCATCTACATGTCATTTCATCCACAAGAGTCCGAGATAGACTAAGTATTACCAAAAGAATCTGACGTTTGTAAGCTCGAAGGCAAGCCCCGGTTCATTAACCCTTGTTTTAGATTGTTTTTGTCGTTGTTTGAAGCCATCGGCTAGTGACTTTAGGTCATGCAATTCGTCTCGGTGGCCTAGCTATTAAGACACAAAGATGTACACTGGTTCAGGCTGCTTAAGCGTAATACCCTATGTGCAGTGTAAGAATATGCAGGGAGCTCAAGTGTGAAGGTTGTAACATAGTATTTACAAGCTAGGGTTGTTCTCATGTGTTTTCTCTCTTCCTTCGTGCGGTGGTTTGGGCCGCCTTTTACAGCCCATTGGAGAGGACTCAGCCATCTATTCCTTTATAATCTAGGGACTAAATTGAATAAAGACGGATGGCTCCATCGAGTCACCCGAGTCTTTTGTAGACTCTATGCCCTGTCCCATCGGTCTTGCTTGAGAGGTCATGCCCCTGGTCAGAGGTTGCACCCTTGGGTGCTGCAGCGCGTGCCATCCATCGTTGTCGAGGGGGGTTGCATTTCAGAGACCATGGGCCTACATGCTGCACCCACATCCCAGCCGCATTGATCGAGGCACCCTTCATGATGTCATAGTCTAGGCTTCGTCTCACTGCACCCTGTCGACCTATCACTAGGGTAGGGAGACAAGTGGGTGGTACACATGGCTTCAGCCTACCACGTCATTTAATACATTATGTGGCATGTAGCCTGAGTATAGAACCCCGGTCGTAGCCCCCGACCTGAGAGAGGGAACTTTGGATCATGTCCGATTAGCTCAGGTATAGAACCCCGGTCATAGCCCCTGAGCCTCAAGTCGAGTCAGAGAGTTTGCTAGAGGCAGACTTTGTGCCACTCTCTCTGAAAAGAATTAGTGGGTCATTAGTTAGGGTTTGTGGCATACATAGCACCACTGCGGGGCTCTGAGTCGGGTCCATAGGGTTTTGACCCCTGTCATGGTCAGTCCGAGTTTCGCGGTGGGGCACCTGTAGCTACAGGTGAAAATGAATGGGAACGATCGGGAAAACACCCTTACTGTTTTCATTTCATTATTTTTTTGTACCAGACGGAAACGAAAATGGCATAGCTAGGAACAAAAATGAATGGGACATAATCGGTTAGTCGAAAATGAAATAATCCAAACAGAAATATGCCGATGATGGTACTACAAAATGGACTATGTAATCATGGCATCATACATCTAACTTAGACACAAAAATTGATTGATTATTTAAACAAGACTTATAAGCAAACAAAACATTTCACTCAATATAATCATTTAAACAAGATTAAATATAATTTCCTATAATTTGTCTTACCCAAATACAAGAATTATTTGTCAGGTAATATATATATGCTTTATAAAATATACTAATTAGCAAATAAATGTCCTAGAGACCTAGACGTCACCACTACTGGGCCATGTGCGCAGGTGATGGCTTCCTGCACAAAAACTGAAACAAAAGGCCGAAGAATGGGCAATAGTACTACTTCGCTTGTTAAAACTTGTTTCCCATACACATTTTGTATATAACTTTGGACTCTATCCATGCTAAGGTAGTTGTTGGGGGCTGTGATGCAAGCTAAGCTGGTTGTTGGGCCAGGACCTGATTTCCCTAAACCCAAAAAAAGATGATCAAATACGGGATTATCGTAGCTGAAAATGGTAACCATAAAAACGGGCGGGATAGTAGCTCAATTATTTCTGATCCTATTCTCATGGGGCTGGAACTGTTTCCGTTCTGTTCCTATTTTTTCTGAAAATACGAAAACGGACGGACAAAAGTAGAAAATGGTACCAGGACAGGATGGGATTTTCCCGTTGCGCTTTCACCCCTACTTGTAGCCCTCGAGCCTTCGCCCAAGCTAGGAGTCGGGTAGAGGCCGATGTGTGTTGCTCGCTTTCCCGAGCCCCTAGGTGGGGTTGGCCGGGACATAGTTTCCACGATTTTGCTTTGCGCCCCATCCGTAAGCTGCGCACATCTAGGAGAGGTTGAGCTCGATGGGCGTCAGCCTCAATGGCCAGATACCCATGCTCAGTGAGTTCACTAACGGGTGAATCCGGGTGAATTCATGTCAAGTCTGGGAATGGAGTAGATCCTTACCTCGAAGTCCTCATGCCCCGATCGATGAAGGGGTGGCGGAAGAAATGGTTTTACCTAAGGAATGATGCCTCCACTCCGCTCCTCGTGTTTACCAGTAACCACCCCATTCCCCTGCCTTCCTGAGGAGATAGAGTGGCTTGTAAGGACCTCGACAAGTTCTAGCCCTTGCATGAGGCCCTTCAGCAGTTGCGGTAAGAGGGGCTGACTGGGGTGCACCTTCTACGGATATTTTTCAGCCACTAGATTCAACCGCTCCAGCGGCAGAGGGTCAAGATGGGGATGTATCCAGGACCAAGCTGTCCCGATCGCCCCTCCTCCGAGGAGTTGAGCGTGGCAGAAGTTGACGTCCGGATCCATAATGTCCTAGATCTTGGGGTCAACCCAAACCCCGAAGTCGACCATGTCCCCTTACAGGGAGGGGTCACCAACACCAGGGTTAATATGCTAGGCCCCGTTTCAGTGGCCTTTGTGATTCTATCTTTTCACTGCGCTCGTGATCTTGCATAGGTCTTGGGAACAGCCGCAGCGAGTCGCGGGATGCCACAGAGCGGGAGGTGAGGTGCACCTCCGACAAGGAAAAGTGGGTGCGGAGAGAGAGAGATCGGTGTGCCGCCAGTCGGGCTGTGAAGAGGTAGGGGGTGGAGACCTCCACCCCCCCCCCCTTAGATGTAGGCCCTCCGGTGAGGGGGAAGTAGAAAGGGGGCGACTCTGCCTCCCTCATCTCCCCTGTACACAACTTCCCAGTCGGCAGAGGCTACGGTCGGTGAACACCAACCGAAGCGCTCCCGGGCTGAGGCCGGGCCACCAACTGGCCCACCTAGGAAGCTTCTTCCTACACAAGTAATTTCTGACCGTGAGGCAGGGTGATCCCTTTGTATTCATAAGTGGGTAGAAAATGGGACTAACCCTTCCCTTTGAGATTCAGCAGGTCCTGGCGGCCCCAGCCATAGTGGCAGCCCATCGAGTCTTGGGGAAGCCGGACCCCCTCCCAAGACGGCCCACACTAAGAACCATATGCCGCCGTCTGCTCGATATGTGCGTGAGGGATGTTGTATGCTTCTTGTGTAGCTTATCAACCATGGTTCCACACCCGAGCTTAAAATTCGGTGCTCCAACCAGCGTCCCCCACAGCCCCCGCCACCGGGTGAGACGGTGCGAGAGGAGGTTTTGAGGGCAAACCTGAAGGAAGGGTTGGCGTCAGGGGTGCCGACGTAGGAGAAGACGGTGGGGGCACCCATCCTGGTGGAGGTTGCGGATGTCGATGTGATACCACACATCGACAGCTGTCGTATGAATGAGGCAGAGCCTCGGCCCGAGGACGAGTCTGGTGGGGTTGCCCTAATCCCTGAGTCTCTAAGGGGACCCGGCTTTTAATCACTGGGGGGACCGCCTCGGACGGTGTGACCTCCATTCCTGGGTCCTTTGATATTGTGGATCCGGGAGCTCATGAGCTGGGGCTGTCGGGCTACCCCAGAGTGCCGCCCCTGCCCTCTAGCTGGAGGCAAGTGGTGGGAGGTGCGGAGTTTACGTGCTCACAGGTTGTGACCATGGGCCGGCTATTGAAGGAGGTGTTGGCCATGATCGGTCGAGATGTTTTGCAACCAACCCGAGTCAGTCTTGAGATAGAGACAAGAGGTTTTTTACCTGGTTTTCCCCTGCCCTTTCTGGGCTCCCTGATGCCTTCCCTTTTATGACTTTCCGTGCAGTGCCTAGCCCGGGATGCGGCTGAAGTGATAGAACTTCGGGAGGAGGTGACTCAAGCGCGGGTGGGTGCCATCATGGCAGAGGTCCGTACCACCCAGGAGGAGAGGATGGCCCAGGAAAGGGTCGTCCTGCTGGCTACTGCCCACGGGGAAGTGGATGAGGTGGCTCGGAGGGTCTCCTTTTTAGAGGGTGAGCTCGTGGCTGCATGTCGGGCCCGGGATACAGCTGAAGAGAAGCTCCCAAGCCTAGCTATGAATGCAGCCACTACTGACCGGTGACGGGTAGCGGTAGAGGAACAGTGTGAGCGCCTGGTCCATGAGCTTACTCTTCTAAACCTCAGAGGGTACGAGTTGTGTATGACCATAACTGGAGGTCTACCATAGGCCCCACTATACGAGGGAATGTGGTTTGCGGCTACCCACCACACCGAGGTGGCTATGCGACTATCTGCACTCTGGGCGACAGTGTCTTTGGCCGCCCAATCCATAATGGGGTGCTCACCCGTTGACGTTTCCCAAGCGGGGGTTGTGGAAGAGATGGTTGTCGGGTTTCAGGAGCGAGCAGAGTGGTGCTCACGTCTCGAGTTGTCTAGCTTGAGGGTATGCGACCTTGTTCTTGGGCCGGTGGACGACCGAGTTCATCTGGTCGCCTGGTTGGAGGAGGTTGTGATGTCCCCGCCCTTAAAAAGGACGGTTAGTCCAAACCAAGAACATTACGAGGTGCCATTATCGAAGTAATGACTCATAATACCTCACATACAAGAATTAGACATATGAAATGCTCTAAAAGTTAAACTTTATTATAATTTATGTTTTGAATTCGATTACAGAGTTTTAAGCGGAAGAGAGAATAAAATATAATTTCACAGAAGCGAACACTCCACGGTCTAGAATGACACCTTGACCTAGAGATGCCGACCTCAAAAATAGCTCACGTCGAAAGGGAGAGAGAGAGAGCACACCTGCAAAACAACATCAAGGCAAAGCCTGAGCAACTAAAGCTCAACAAGACTTACCCATCAACATGGCCATAAACAGCTGACTCCTAGTATGCAAGGCTTCATGGAATGAGCTCTATACTATGCCAAACTCACACTAAGAGTAGATCCTTACTTTCAAGTTTTAGCTCTAGGCTAATAGCAATTAAGCTTTAACATATAAGCTAAGCTAATTAAGATTAACAGACATAATCCTATACTAAGCCAAACAAAGGTAGCAATACAAGTATTAAAGTAAAGCCAAGCCATTAATTCCTTATTAAACATTAATCCAGTAAATTACTACTTGATGGCAGCCATGAACAAGCAGTTACTCATATTAGAGAGTCACGACGATTCGAATCGATATACACTGTATAGGGGAAAACCCAATCAACACGACATGTATGCTTCCAATGTCAGTCCACATACGTCTGACGTACACTTTCTACGGGTAGTCCCCGTACATAGCAACCTTTCACGAGTCGTTGATAGAGTTGAGCAGGGCCACTGCTCTCAAGAAAAAGGGCTCCCGATGTAATCCACAGCATGCTAGCTGATCGATCCATGGGTCCGTACCCAGTCTCTCTCCTGAGCCAACCTTGAAGTAGTGGGGGGCAAAGCCAAGCATCTATCGATGACAGGCTACTAGGCTTACTGGGCCCATATCACCAGCATGCAATCGGTACGTTCAGTACTTATTCACGGGTACCAACCTCTCGGTCCTTAACCGACACAGGTGGGAGCTACCACATAGAAATCTCAGAATCGCCATAGCACTCACCCCGCTCTTCCCTTCTGAGTGTTCCACTGATCCCCCTAAATGGCCCCGCTCGGTCTCCATTTTTTTCCAACAACTACCAACTGATCTAGAGAGGAATCAAACCCTAAATCAATTATCTAAGCATAGCATGAGCTAATGATATTCCACCAAGAGATAGGGTTAACAAGGGTGATCCAAAAGGTAGCTCCTAATGCAACTAGATTGTCTTCTAATTCCTATAGACCTAATGCACAATCAAGTAAAACATAAAATAAAGCTTAAAAAATAAAAGACAAGAGCATTGGTTAGATGCACCGGGGCTTGTCTTGATCCAAAGTTAGGTTAGTATCCTTGTCATTTGACGCTTGGGGACCTCCGATCCTCCATTAGACTTGCACCGCTTAAATTTCCGTCTTCGGCGCCACATGATCTACTCGTCTATGCAAAAGATGACCAAAATTAAAGTAGTGCATTGCATGGGGTGCAAAGTGCATTATGATGCATGAACAGGAGCAACCTAAGCATGTTATCCCTTACAAGCTAATTTACTAAACTACCCCTAGCCTTTTTAGTTATTAACTAAGTATTAGAAAATTAATAACATGAGATTTATGCATCTAATCATATTCTCTGATTTTTTACAGGCTCTACACAGTGCAAGGAAGTTTCCTACCAAAAATTAATATTTTTCTAAGTATAAATTATTTTATACAATTTCTTTACTATAGGAACAAAGATTAAATCCTAGAAATTATTATAAGAAGGAATTAATTATGAGAATTTTTGTATGAGCTACTGACCACAATATTAACATGATGCAAAAAAATTAGAGTATGAACATGCACATATATTTATAGAAAAATACTTTAAAGTTTTACTTCAAGTAATTTTGTACAATACAATATTGAGAAAAATGTGATAAGGTCAAGTTTATTGGACAGATCTGCTCCTGAGGATTCCCTAGCAATTTATTTCATATTTTTCTGAGCCTTATTGTATTTTCTACGTACTTTAGAAGTTTAACCAAATTTCTCAAATTATAAAAATAAATGAAAAAACAGAAAAACCAGTGTAAAGTGTTGGGCTCGGCCTGGCTGTGTGGGCGCGGTGCAAGTGCACCAGCGCGGTCACCACGTGTGGCGCACTGGCCTTGGCGCGACCGCCGCCGGCGGCACGGCCGGCCTGAGGCGGTGGTGCAAGCGAGGTGAGCACAAGGGGGCTATGGAGGAGGCGCGGGGCAAGGTTTCGGGGGGGGGGGGTGGGTTTTGAT
>VSTD030004161.1:0-10452 GCA_008808055.3 Sporobolus alterniflorus
ATCTCACAGGTCGCGCGCCGCAGCTCGTGTGTGCTCTTTGTGCATGAGCCGGGCGAGATTTCGTGTCATTATTCACGCACCAAAATGTTAGATGGCCAACGAGAGAAATTAAGGGGAGAGTGCGGCTGATAGCTTGATGCACGGGCGTTCAACTTTCAAGCCTTCTACGCGCCTTGGATACAACTTGGAAGGCGTTTCCACTCGATGTTACCGCCTTGAAGACGAGAACCAATATATATCTGTTACCCATCATGTTCGTGGAGCACACGAGCAGTTCAATAAAAAACCGCCTGGCCATGGCGCCGCTAGCTAGCTCACTCATTCTACATCACTTAAAGTTGCGGGGATCAGGAACAACGTGCTCTTGCCGGACCCAATTGATGCTTCCAAGCGTATGCATATCCACTGAACGGTCGAACCGGGCCGCGCGCGGCAATCATCAATGACGAAGAACGGCGACCACGGCTGCTCGACGCGTCCGGAAGTCCAACTGCTAGATCATGGAGGCAGCCAAGCATGCCGGCATGAGCTGCACAGGAATAAGAGGAAGAAAAAGCTGCGTTCGTTTGTTTGCCCCTGTACATATGCGAACGAGCATTTTTAAGCTGCACGCCACATGCAGCAGCTTTTTTTTTAATGGGAACAGGAGGGGATCGCCCCCTATTATATGAAAAGAAAAACAGTTTAAGTACAAACTGAAACAAAAACGAAAAAACAATTAAAACTAATGAATAACTAAAGGTCTTGCAGTCATTGCTCCATCTCATTGACATAGTGCTTTTTGGTTCTTTTAATGAGCATTGCAAATTCCTGCTTGAATATGATCTTGCATTTTCCTGGTGATGGATCTTCAGCATTAAAAATCCAAGCATTTCTTTATCGACCAACACATAAGGATTATGATATCCATTGCAAAAGGCACATCCAAAGATCTTTTAATGCGTCGTGTGACTCTCTCTCTCTCTCTCTGGTCGAAGTCATGTTGGAATAGTTATCCCTATCATCCTCCAGCAGTTTTTTGCAAAAGCACACTTAAAGAGAACGCTCAGAGTTTCTTCTTTTTGTAACAAACATAACTCACAGGAGTAGGATTTTAGGTCCATTCTCCTTCTTCTTAGTGTACCCTCTTGTATTCAGTCTGTTCTGCAGTAAAAACAAATAGAATACTTTGTGCTTTAGTTGACAACATGACATCCAGATCCATTTGAAAAGCTGGGTGGACAGATTGTGAGCCAACCAGATGTTTGTAGGCCTTGGATGCATAGTAGTTTCTAGAACCCCAAATGTATGACCATGTATCTTTTCCATCCTCAAGCTGAATGGTTTGCATGTATATGTCTAGCTTTCAGAATTGTTCATGTGCTATTTCTGATAAGGGGAGATGAAAATTATCTTCTAGAGCTTCTAATTCCAGCTTTTGCTTGACTATGATGTTCTTATTCATAGCAAAAGAGTGTAACTCTAGATACTCATGTTGGAGTATTCTTCCATTCCATAGATCTTACCAAAATAAAATAGTGTCTCCTGTGCCTAATTACACTTGGGCAATACCTTTGAAAGTATTCGACAACTTAGCATTCCTTTCCACCAAAATGATCCTTACATAGTATGCCCAGGCACTCTCCCATTTGTGTAGTACTTAGACCAAATTAGTTTTACCCATGGTAGATCTTCCTTCATGATGAATTTATGCAAGTTCTTCATCAGAAGTACATCATTTTGAAGATTCAACTTGATTACCCCCAGCCCACCTTTGAGCTTTGGTTTAGTTACCGATTTCCAAGCAGCAAGTGGTGGCTTCTTTACATTTAGATTCTCTCCTTTCCATAAACAATTTGTCTATTTGGTTTTTAATTTCCACAGGAATCTTGATAGAGCACATATAGAAAGTAGGTAAAGATAATAACACTGAGTTTACTAACTATAATTTTCCTCCCTGAGTGAGCCATATGGAGGTTCCCACAAGTCCTTTCTCCACTCTATGTACCATTGGTAGACAGTCTTGAGTTGTTGGCTGATGAGTGCCTAATCCTAAGTAGGTAAATGGTAGTGCACTAGCTTGACAGTGAAAAGTTGCAGGCAGATGCTGAAGTCTTTTTTGTGAGATATTGATAGAAATCATAGTGGATTTAGTATAGTTTACCTTTAATCTTGTTGATTCAACAAAGGTGTTGAGGTCTTGAGTGCAACTAGCTGAATTGGGCATGATTCCATAATTAGGAGATTATCATCTGCATATTGGATGATTAGAAAATCTGTGGTATACCCCATCTGTATGGGCAGTCTTAAAATTCCTAGATCCTTGGCTTTGTTTATTATGGTTTGCAAAAGGTCAGCTACCAACACAAATAATAAATGAGAAAGAGGATCTCCTTGTCTCACATCTCTTCTACAATGAAACACTTTTCCAAGGACTCCATTTAATAAAACTAAAGAGGTCCCTGAGGTCAAAATACCTTTTATTCAGCATATCCAAGATCACATGATGTTCAATTTTGTCAAATGCCTTCTCAAAATCAAGCTAGAGTATGATCAATTCTCTCTTTGATTTGTGACATAGGTGTAAGAATTCAAAAGACCAAGCAAGACAATCTTGAATACTTCTACTTCTTATGAAACCATATTGATTTTAATCTACTATCTTGAAAATAACTGACTGCAATTTGTTGGCTAGGACTTTAGTAATCAGTTTGATAGACGAATTTAGCAAGGAAATAGGCCTGTAATCTGACACCTTCAATGGATTCTTAGTTTTTGAAATTAGCACTATATAAGAAATGTTGATGTTCTGTAGGCAGATTGAGTTACTACAAAAAGTAGAGCAAAGTTCATAAAAATGTTGTGCTATAACCCCTAACATTATTTATAGAGTCTGTATTGAAGCCATCTGGCCCTGGGGATTTAGCACTTGGTAGTTCTTTCACAATATTATCAATTTCTGAATTGCTAAAAGGGGTGTTCAGCTCTCCTAAACCATCCACCTCTTCTACAAGCTCTTGAAGATTGAAATGTATGTGATTGAATTCACTTGTGCCCAATCTATCCTTGAATGATTCCCATAGAATTTCTACCTTATCCTCATGTTTGTACCTCTTTTGCCCATTTGGATCTTCTAATGACATAATTGTAATTTTGGTGTGCCTAATTGTTGCATTGGCGTGAAAAAACTTTATATTTTCATCCCCTAAAGTAGCTCATTTAATTCTTCCTCTTTGATGCCAAAACACTCTCTGTTGCTACAAAAGTTTCTCATCATTCTCTCTTATTATATTCCTGAAATTCCATTCATCCAGTGACAAGTCTATGTATTCCTTCAGCACTCTTCTTAGATTTTTTAATTTGGCCACTAATTTCTTTGCTTTGTCAGTGTGTGGTACTTGCAGGTTCCAACCATGTTGCATCACATTCATAAAATCATCATGAAGCAGTTAGTAATTTTCAAATATGAAAATCTTTGATTTTGGGATATCAGTTGAGATGCTTACTAAACAGGGGGTGTGATCAGAAATGTCTCTGAAGAGAGTTGAAACTGAGGAACCTGGGTAATTGATCATCCAAGATATTGATACAAAGAACCAGTCTAGTCTTTCCAATAAAGGTGATTATTGTTTATTCATCCATGTAAATTTGTTACCAATCATCTTGAGTTCTTCCAATCTTTCATTGCTAAGAGCTGCATTGAAATCTAACATGTCTTGTATATTCCCATCAGATCTATTTCTATCACTTGACCTTCTAATTAAGTTAAAACTAGTTGGTAATCCCGCGGATAACCATGGAATTTTAAAATAATTATTATCTATATATTTTTTAGAATTTATAGATAATAAAAATTAGAGTAATATGATAGGATAGATGATGATGTGTACACCCTGCATGTAAGATAATTGCGGGTATTTAAAATAATTATTATTTTTGTAATTTTTCATAGAATTTATAGATAATGAAAACAATTAGAGGAATGCGATGTGACGGATGATGATGTGTATACCTTACATGTCTAATTATTATTTATGTGATTTTTTAAAAAATATAGATAATAAAAAAATTAGAGGAAAGTGATGCAGCAGATGATGATGTGTATATCATATATGTCAAGAGATATGCTATAATGACTTATAGTGGGTCAGGAAGGTGATGTGACATATAATAATGTGTACACGCTGTATATCAAGATAATTATATTTAAGTACCCTTAATGGGTCATCTCTATATATTTAGAGAGGATCCCCAACTAGAAGTCAATCTGTGTCATCACGCATGTCAACATTATGTAGCCAATTTCTAAAATCATGTCTCCCTTCTTGTGTGCATGAGACATATATATTGGTGAGAATCCATGAAGCCATCGAAAAAATTGATGTGAATTCCATGCTCATAGTATATTCATTTTGGAAAACAGTATGCCCCACAAATCTTGAGCTCTTCCATATTATTATTGTGCCCCCTGATAGGCCAACATAAGGAATAAAATCAAATGAGTCCAAAGCTGGAGGACAAAATTTCCTAATGTATGATTCATCAAAGATTTCCCTTTTAGTTTCCTATAAACAAATGATATCACAGCTAGATTCTCTTATTTTACTCCTGATGGCCGACCACTTGTTAACCAAGTTAATACCTCTGACGTTCCAACAAAGAACTCATTGAAAAAACAATGTGTGTTCTTAATATGTGACATGTATGTCCAGCATACATGTATCAACCACTGTTTAACAAACATACTAGCAGTCAATCTCATCACAGTCACTATCCCTGGAATAGGACCAGGTTAAAACCCAAATACGTAGGCACTGAATATTTCTGCCTTTATGCCCAAATTGCCACCAAAATTCGTGCCAGAGATAAAAGGTTGCTAGCATAATAATATTTAGCATGATCAAAATAGATGCATTTCCGGTCATCATAAGCCCACATAAAACCATTCATCGACTTATTACAAAACATTATCATTGTATCATAATATAGAAAGTCTTGCACCAGCCAAATGCCAAATATCAAAATACTAAGTGCCTTAACTTCCATGACAATAAACTGCCATTCCCTGAACTCCATAGAGAGAAGATAGCCATTCATCACAAAACCAAAATATTATATCACCCAATATCAGAATATAGTATGAAACACCTTTCCATGCAAGAAAAGACCCAGGTCCTTCACTGCTTCTTGCTCTTCTTCTTTGGACTTTTTTCATTGTTTTTACTCTGTTGCTTGGTTGCCTTGCCAGACTTTCCAGTCTTTTTAATCTCACCCTTTTTCCTTTAGCCTTCTTCTTCAGATTTTCAGCTGTTAGCATATTAGCTGGGATCTTGTAAAATTCATTCCCCGGGCTTCTGATGACTTTTTTAGACAGGGTTGGGGGTGTGGCATCACATCACAGGCATGCTTTACCTGAACAAGGAGAACTTTTAAATCCTTGTCTCTTCCCTCTCAGCCTTTCACTTCTCCTGACATCAGTTTCCACCAAAGGGGCCTTGTGCTTCCTCTTGAGGTGCATACTAGAAGAATAACACTTCTGTGAGGATGTCTGTGATGGTGTTTGATCTTGTCCAGTGTGTTCAATTGCAGCCTGAGTTATCATTGTTGCAGTGCATGTCTTCATTAACTGGACATTTGTTGGGGATTGAAAAGGTAATCATTGACTCTGAAGCCTTGTCCTTCAAGATCAGCTGCCAAGCTTTGGATCCTAGAAAGGCCCTTGCCCATTCAAATCTGGATAGTGATAGTTTGGCATACAGGAACGGTACAGACGCACAAGATAGTCAAGTACAATATTAGCACCATATCCCTCGGTACTGGACATGATATTGTTAGGTGCCTATCCGTTACTCCGTCCTCTTAATTGGTGAACATTCCACCAATAATACATAGCCAAGCATCATACACGCTCCCATCTTGGTGAAAATTCAAGAGCTCCAAAAGTTGAGTTTATAAGCGTAATAAGTGCACATATAAGCAAGGAAATAAGCTAGAGGCTTGCTATAGCATAAGAATCATATGGTACAACATACTCCGTCTCAAAAAAAGGTCTCGTTTTAGGATATGTTGAAGTCGATAAGTTAAGTTTAACCAACTGCATAGATAAAACTATCAATATCAATTATATAAATTAAATATATTATGAAAATAAATTTTGTGATGAATCTAATGATACTAACGTGATCTTCTAAAAGTTGATACTTTTTTCTACAAGTTTAGTCAAATTTGAGATGATTTAACTTTGGCCAAACTTAAAATGACACTTCTTCCGGGGCAGAGGGAGTCGTTAATGGTTGATGCCGGATGCACTACACGTGTCAGCATGTTCGGCTGAGTTTAGCACATACTCCCTCCATTCCTAAATTATTGTCATCGTTGATTTTTTGAATTATGTTTGAGCATTCATCTTATTCAAAAAAATTTAAAAATTATCATATATTTTATTAATAAAGAAAATTTAAATATAACTTATAATTTTATATATTTAAATAAATATTTTAAATAAAATAAATAATCAAACGTAATTCAAAAAGTCAACGGTGACCGTGGGTAGCCAAACAAGTGAGCAACGTGTTTCCCTGTACTTTCAGAAATAAGCTTGGGCCCTGCAACTCCAACTCATGCTAACCCAAGGCCGCCAAAGAGCGACATGAGAACCCAGACCATTAGTGTGCTAGCTTCTTCTATTCAGGGTTCAAGAAGTAAACATACGCATTAGGAAATAGGAATGGTGGCCTGACCCAGGTAGCAACGAATTCATAAGAATTTGCAAGAGATGACACGGACTCATATTAGAATCCATCGGTTTCAAGTATTATATCATTTTCGCAACTATGTATGTCATAATTCCAGGTAATCAAATGCTCTTAAGTTACATTAAGTGCATTAGGATCAGTAAGTCCTGGAAAATACAGCCGTGGCAGCTGAAACAGCTCCTTATACATTGTAGACGACAGATTATATACATATATATATAAGCTATGCACTACAGGAAAATGGGGAAGGGCCTAGACTTTCATGGGCTCGTCTGAAACAAAGCTCTCATCAAAGACGCTGTAAGGATCAAAGTTGCAGCTCTGTGCGCTTCACCCATGTCATCTTATATTCTTCTTTTGTAGGCTTCTCATAGATTAGGTTCCCTCCTACCGGGAAGCTCAGGTCTCATAGTTGACCGAATAATTAAGTAAGATCAGCGCTGAGCTTAATAAAATCAGCTGATTTCTCCAGTACCAGGAGTTCGAGGTTGAGGCAACTCGAGGATGATGTGGAAGAAGCTCCGTTCTGATTCCCTGATGTATTGGACTTCGCCGCCCATCAATTTGAGGATCTTCCTGCATATGCTTAGTCCAATGCCATCTGCTGTCATCCAGCGGGAATTGCTGAACATGTCCTGGACAATGTCTGGCGGGAGGCCCTCACCAGGACAAGCAAATCTAGAGAACGGAACAAAAAAAGTAAAAAACAAACAGTTTGAGGATCCATTAGAGGAATTGGATTTATGTTATAGACAACATTGAAAGCTGCTGTTTCATCATTTGCATCCAATTTTATTGTTGTAATGGAGTAAAATTGTTGAAATAACATGAATTACAAATAACAGACGTTTGGGCTGCAGTTGGGTTAGAAGACAAATTCTGCATCACAGCCAACTTACTATGGACAGTGTAAATTTTGATAGCTAGAACACCATCGGATAAGGGATCTTGGGACCACAATTTTCAGGATTGCTTTAGAACAAAATCCTAGGGTCATGGACCGCAGAAGAGGTGATTGGGCTAGTAATATACAACATGACACAACCAAGTAGCAGAATAAGATTTGTTCCTAGTGGATATATTGTATTGAGAACGAATGATGAACTGTAACAGCATATTTCAAAAGATACATCCACACTAGTCAAGGAGGCAATTACTATTGCTTATTTTGCTGAATTTAAAAGGAAACCATTCCCTTTAAAAAAATACAGCGCACTAAAATGATAAGGAAGCAACTAACCTGAAAACAAAAAGCATTGTCTCTGTTCCATCTGAGTTTTGCTTTACATTTGGTCTGACATGTATTTCTACCCAGCTGTTTTCTGTTGGAGCAAACCGCACCATGCTTAGCAAAAAGTCAGACAAAACCTGTTGGATTCTATTTTGGTCACCATACGCTGATGCTTCCTTGATTTCATCTGGGATATCTCGAATAAGTTGCAAGTCCCTCTCTCTCAACAATAGCATAACTTGGCTGACCACAGCGTTCATAACGCTTCCAAGAGAAAAGTTATCTTTCTCAAGCACCAAAGAGCTGTTAAACAAACATAAACAAAATCATCAAATTTTCAGCAACTCAATCGTGGAATATGAGAAAGCCAATTCAGAACGACATTTGGATTAAGTATGTTTTTGGAGTTTGCAAACTGACAACAAACTTTGTTTAGTGCATGCCTTCAGGTAGTCACTTTCTGGGGTAAATAGGAATAAACGCTCATTATCAGAGTAAGATAAAATAAAAGGTTGAGAAGTCAGTTCATGTCTTATTCCTGTTATGAAATCTGCTGAAACCGGACAGCCTGAAATAGGAAATCAGATGGTCTGATTTTTTCAGACAAATTTAGTCATCTGACTTCTAAATCAATGGCTCAATAATGCTAACAGTGACTTGACATCCTAGACGTGGCCCCACTTTGGTGACCAACGACGTGATGGATAGGGAGGGGTACCATGAAGAATCTTCTCATCCACTGTAGGCTCATGTCCTACTAGACGTTTTGAATGCTGCGGCTCGGTAGCCTTGGATGTGTGCTGGAGATTTTAATGAAATTTTATTGGCATGTGAAAAGGAGGGTGGCCAACCGAAATCACAGGCCGCGATGGATCGATTTCGTAACGCTTTGGAGGATTGTGCGTTGTCTGATCTGGGGTTTGTGGGCGATCCTTTTACTTGGAGAATTAATAAGTATCAGAAATGTGATAATTATATCTGGGAGAGGCTTGAACGAGCTGTGGCTAATGTAGAGTTGCGGGAGAGGTTTTCGGCTTGTCGAGTCATTAACGGTGACCACCGCCACTCGGATCATCGTCCTGTGATTATTGTTACAGATGAAGAGGTGAGGCGGAGAGCGTGTGGTCCACAAAGATTTCAGTTTGAAGCTGGTTGGATTACAGAGGAGGCTTGTTCATCGATAGTAGAGAATGCTTGGAAGACTGCTACTGAAATCAACAACTCCTCTTGGCTGAAGCTGTACGGAAGGTGGCCATTGATCTACAAGACTGGAAATCAAATGTACTTGGTGACTTAGAGAAGTGAATAAAAAAAAGTGAAGAAAGAGCTAGAAGCGTGTCGCAGGAGGTGTATTAGTACAAGCAATATTGCCGGAGAGCAGATTTTGTCACAGAAACTAATGAAGTTAGAAGAGCAGAAAGACATCTACTGAAAACAACGAGCTCATGCACAATGGTGACAAAAATACAAAATATTTCCATGCCTTTGCATCTGAAAGGAAGAGGAGGAATAAAATAAGGAAGATTGTTAAAGAAGATGGAAGTGTGGTCACGGAGGAGATGCGGAGTCTGATCGCTAATTATTATTTATCTCTATTCCAAACACATGCAGGTGATGGGGTTGAGGAGCTGCTGCAACATGTACAACCAAGAGTAACGCAGGAGTTGAATCAATATTTGTTGAAGGAATATACTGAAGAGGAGATATAAAAGGCTCTGGATAGCATTGGTGATCTAAAAGCGTCTGGTTCAGATGGTATGCCGTCTCTCTTTTATAAACACTATTGGCATATCGTGGGTAATGATGTGACAAAGGAGGTGCTGAATTTTCTGAATGGTGGTACATGCCTGAAAATTGGAATGAAACTGTTGTGGTTTTAATTCCAAAGGTGGAGAATTCAGAGAGGATCCAGGATCTCAGACCAATTAGTTTATGCAATGTGTTGTACAAAATTGCCTCCAAAGTTATTTCTAATAGGTTGAAGTGCATCCTGCCAGAAGTTATCTCTTTAAACCAGAGCACATTTGTACTCGGGAGAATCATTACTGATAATGTGCTCCTGGCGTATGAGATGACTCACTTTCTGCAAACAAAGATAGGTGGGCGAGACAGTTATGCAGCACTCAAGTTGGATATGAGAAAAACTTATGATAGACTGGAGTGAAGCTTTCTTGAGAAAATGTTGCTGAAAATGAGGTTTGTACAGGAATGAGTTGAGTTAATTATGAGATGCATATCATCAGTAACATACAAGATCAAGGTTAATGGAGTGATGACAAAAAATATTACACCGATGAGAGGATTAGACAGGGAGACCCTATCTCTCCGTATATGTTTTTTATTTGTGCAAAAGGCTTCTCGACGCTCTTGAATGTAGCAGAGACAAGGGGAGAATTAACAGGAATTAAAGTGTGCTCGGCTGCTCTGAGTATTAATCATCTTCTTTTTGCGGGCGATTCGTTGCTGCTCTTGAAAATTAAAGATGGG
>VSTD030004162.1:0-10451 GCA_008808055.3 Sporobolus alterniflorus
GAATTCAAATCCAGGACAGTTTTGTTTTGTTTTTCTTTTATCTTTGTTTCATTTGGTGAATCGTGTTTGCTTGTCTCGTTGTGTGCATGTGGCAAGTGTGGCATGACGTACAGCGACGAGGATCATGGCAAGAGTAGGAGACCTGGTGCAGAGGACCGGGGATGGTCGCACAGGTCAGGTACTCGATGGCCGGGTGATTGAGAGGTTGGGTGGTGTCGTGTGCGGTCTGCACCGTGCACGTGGAGACGAGGAGCGCAGGTTTCTTGGTTGAGCCTTAAAATTAAGGTCCACGATTTGTGAGTGGTTTGACCTCAAAATCACTCAGATGGTTTTTGCCGGTTTGGCCTCAAAACGGTGGTGATGGTTTGTGAGTGGTTTGGCCTCAAAACCACTCGGACAGTTTTTGTCGGTTTGGCCTCAAAACCGGTGGCGGTAGTTTCTAGCGGTTTGGCCTCGAAACCTGCTACGACGGTTTTCTCTGGTTTGGCCTCAAAACCAGAGGTGATGGTTTTCACCGGTTTGGCCTCAAAACCGGTGGCGACGGTTTCTGGCGGTTTGGCCTCAAAACCTGTTATGACAGTTTTCTCTAGTTTGACCTCAAAACTGCTAGCGACGGTTTCTTTCGGTTTGGCCTCAAAACCGACGGTCGGTTTCTTGGTTGAGCCTCAAAATCAAGGTGGTGGAGGGTTTTCTGGTTTGGGCCTCAAAACTGGTAGCTCTGGTTTGGTGATTTGGACCTCAAAATCACTGTGACGGTTTCTTGGTTTGGGCCTCAAAACCAAGCAGGCTTCGGTCTGTCGGTTACACCACAAAACCAATGGAGGGAGGTCGATACGAGACACACGTTGAGATCTAGTGACTTGCTTCACGTGGAAGCAAGTCTGGCTAGGGTTTCCCAATCTGGCCTGAAGACTGGCGGAGGCACGACGACGGGTGGTGCACGTGGCACCATCACGGAGGTTGCGTCAGAGGCAAGTTGAAGACGGACGAGTAGATGTGATGGGCTGCGTCGGACCCTGCTACCCTACTTTTACCGTTTTCAATGTATTAGGCCCTAGGGGCATAGTAGTTATTTAGTCTTTTGCTTAGGCCTATATATAGGACCCTAGAGTGGATGAGGCTCCTTGCCACTTTCCAAATTTCATTTTGCGTCTCTAGTTTAGGAGTTAGCCAAGAACTAATTTTTATTTCCAATCAAATGAGGGAGGGAGGGAGGGAGGGCGGTGACCTCCGTGGATCAGCTGTAGTTTTGTTGGATTTCAATGAAAAATTGTATTTCAGCTTGTGAGTGTTGATTATGTTCAGATCTGGCCCGGTGTTGGTTTTCCCTTCGTCTGCAGTCTCCGGTTCACAACTCTGATTTTCCTGCTGGTTTCTCGGTTCTTCTGTTGGATCCTTTTTCCCCATCGGTTCTTCTTGCCTTTCGTTTTTTCCGCTGCTAGAAGCTTTTCTCCTGCGCCAAAATTTTGCCGCCACTCAGAATTTCTCTCTAGATCTCAAGGTTCCCGCTTCGAATTTTTTCTTTGAGCCGAAAGTTCTTGGCTTCATGGATTGACCTACTCTCAGCTCATCTCAAGCCTTCTGCTTCGTTGCTCTGGCCATAGCTCTAGTTGTTTCATCTTTGGAGTCAAGGTCTCGCTCGTCGTGTCTCCTAGCAGCGCGCCGCATGGGAACGTTCCCCATCTGCGGTTCATCTCGCAAGTACGCCCCATCGGTGGTTTGGTCGGGATTGGTCTTCAATCACGCCCATGAGAGCCCGTCTGAGCGCTGGTCGCATCTGGACTCCGGTCTTGCCGCCGTCTCCATTCTCTATTGCTCGTTTTCATTCGTGCGTGGCGGGTGCTGCTCGTTCCGGCTGCTGGCGGTGTGGGTTCACATTGTTTTCTCTGTTTCTCACTCGATTCATCAAGCTAGCCAAATCCAGTTCGGTCCTTGCCGCTGGAGCTCACTTGCTTTGAATCGGTTTCCGTGTGAGACAGCACTGCTGCCCCAGTTCTCGTGTTAGGCTTTCTGTTAGTTCCAGCTAGGTGTTCGTTCTTCGATTTACTCCTCCCATTTTGTTTATGAATCAAGCCTTTGAATTTGTGTGAATCATTGCAAGGAGATGTCGGTATAGCTCTTGAGTCACCGGATCAAAAGACTCGAGGTTTCCTAGTCTGAATTGCACTCCCGCGGTGATTTCCTGAACGCGTCCACCAGGTGTTCGGTGAAATGACTGTGATGATATAAACTGTTCTTTGATCTAATTTTTATCATTGATCTCGCATGTGTTCTTGCTGGCTCCGATTCGTGTTTCCACTACAGTTTCTAACCCAGTTTCGAGGGCTAATAGCTGTTCGATAGCTATATCATCTTGGTCATGTTAGCAGAGAGGGCATCAGGTTTGATTTGGGATATAGGCCAAGTTCCTACGAGGAATGTTGATTGGCTCCCATTCACCCCCTCTGGTTGTCATCTCCGGTCCTTCAGATATTAACTAGAGAAACACATCTTTGATCAAACCATTGTGTAGATCTCTCTAAAAGGATTCAAATTAACTTGAGTTTTCATTTTTTCTGAGGTTTGTGCAATTTTTAGTGAATTTTAGACGTTTGGAGGATATTTGAATTGAATTAACCAAATTTCATAAAATAGACAAGCCTTAACGGCCACTAGACCGAAAGTAGCCCAATGTCCCGACCTGGCCCATGGCCAGAACTAGCCTTAAGCAACTGGGCTGGCCACACGCTGCGGCCCACAACCAATCCAGGCCAGAGCGTGTTAGATAATTCTCGCATTAGTTGTTTGGGTACTCTGTTTTTCGTTTTACCATTGTATAGCTTGTTGGGTCTGCTTTTAGTTTGTTGGGTCAGCTTAGCGCCTACAGTGTTCAGTTCACGTCGAGGCTTTCGGATCACCACCACCACCACGCACGTCTTGGGTGGCATGTAGCCATGATCGTAGGAATGACGGGGAGTGTGGAGTGGTGGTGAAGGAGTCAATCCATGTTCCTAGTTTGTAGGATCGCTGGGTATAAATCAATGAAAAAAACAAAAAGGAATGCTTCATTCTGGCAGCAAAAAAAACAACTTGCATTCTCTCGTGTTCCAACTTGCGTTAGCGTGCGTGTGTTCTCCGTCTAACTCACCGACAGACGGTGTGGTTAGCCTTCATTTGGTATTAGAGCTGCGACAAATCCAGGGAGGGAAGAAGCAATGGCATCGAGGACTCCGTCACAATCATGGACCCATGTTCAGTCCGTGTCGCCGAACTAGGGCGCACCGGCTCATGGTGATCGGCTGTGGGGTCATTCTCCGCCAAGGAGGACGCGCACAAGGCGCGTCATCGTGGAGCGCGTGGTGGAGAGGGCGGTGCCGATGGGTAACTTCCCCATTCTATCCAAGACAAACTACTCCGACTGGGTGGCGGTGATGCGCGTCATGGTTCAGGCGCGTGGTCTGTGGGACGCCGTCAACATAGGTACGATGGACTACACTAAAGATCACATGGCTCTTGAGGCTCTAACCAGGGCCGTTCCAACGGAGCTGAGCGGCACCATTGCCAGCAAGGCGACAACCCATATCGCCTGGGAGGGCATCAAGACTTCGAGGGTTGGCGACGATCGTGTGCACAAATCCAAGGCCAGAACCCTGAAGCGGGAATTCAACGCAATAAAATTCCGCTTTGGGGAGTCGGTTGATGATTTTGCCGTGCGGATCAACTCACTCGTGAATCAACTCATGGTACTGGGTGAGGGTCTTGAGGAGGAGATGATCGTGCAGAAGATCCTGCAAGCCGTACCATCCAAGTTCATGCAGATTGCAATGTCCATCAAAACACTGATGGATCTTGAATATGTGACGGTGGAGAATCTGGTCGGGTGACTCAAGGTGGTGGAAGACCGCTACGATCTCAACGGCGGTGGTGGGTTGGGCTCAAGAGGAGCACGACTCAATCTCACGGAGGAGCTGGTGGCGCGTGTTGCCTCGCGGCTCAAACTCGACGGTGAAACTGACGGTGAGAACAACAAGGGCGCTTCTAGTGCACGCGGTCAAGGCCACAGGAATGGGGGAGCAGGAAGGGGGGGGCGAGGCGGCACCAAGGCATCATCAGAAGGCAGTCACGACACTCCTAAGGGGAACAACGTCGTCGGCAATCAGTGCCGGTGTTGCGGCAAAATGGGCCATTGGGCTCACAAATGCCACAAGAAGAAGAAGGATGAGCAGGCACATGCCTCATAGGCCGATGAGGGAGAATCGGCACTGCTGGAGGAAACGCACGTCGACATCACGCCGATGAGCTCCAGCATCAAGCATGCATCGAACGCGACAGAAGTACATCTCCACGAAGACAAGTTGTTCATCCAATTGGGTGACTGGAAGGACTCCGAAGCTGAGTGCACGCGCTGGATTCTGGACAGTGGCGCTACCAAACACATGACGGGCTCGAGGAGTGCGTTCGCTGATCTTGATGAAGCAATTCGTGGCACGGTATGTTTTGGTGATGGCTCTGTGGTTGGAATTGTAGGAAAAGGCACCGTGGTGATTGAGTGCAAGAACAGCAAGCAGCGCAAGTTGGCCGGGGTGTACCTCATCCCCAAGCTCAAAGCAAATATCCTTAACCTCGGCCAGCTTGACGAAGACGACTACTGAATCCATATCGACTGCTCATAAAGGTGCAGCGCAGCCAAGCCAGCTGTACCTAATCACGCTCAACATCGTGAGCCCTACGTGCCTCACGGCGTGCGGCACTGAGCTGTCTTGGCGCTGGCATGGCAGATACAGGCACCTCGGCTTCCAGGGGTTGACGAAGGTTGCACAAGGGGCCATGGTATGTGGGCTGCCTTCGATCGTGCTCGTGGATCAGTCCTGTGAAGGGTGCCTGGCAAGGAAGCAGCGTCGGAATACGTTCCCGGTGGTGGCCATGTTCCGTGCAACGCGAGCTCTTGAACTCACTCATGCAGACTTGTGTGGTCCGATCATGCCACCAACACCGGTGGCAAGCACCTGTTCCTACTCATTGTCGATAACATGAGCAGGTACATGTGGCTGGTGCTACTGGCCACGAAGGATGAGGCCGCAATGGCGATTGCTCATTTCCGTGCGCGCGCGGAGGCGGAGGCGCGGAGCAAGGTGGGCATGCTGCTCACTAACCGTGGTGGGGAGTTCATGGCGAAGGCATTCATGGAGTACTGTGCTGAAGAGGGCATCCATCATCATCTCACAGTGCCATACACACCCCAGCAGGATGGCGTGGTGGAGAGGCATAACCAAACAATGTTTGGCATGGCTAGGAGCATGATGAAGGGCATGGGTGTCCTGAACTGGCTGTGGGGAGAGGCGGTGCTAACGGCGGTATTCATCCTCAACCGATCACCTACATGCAGCGTCGACGACAAGACTCCTTATGAAGCATGGTATGGAACATGTCCCTCAGTTCATTTCCTTCGTACTTTCGGATGTGCTGCACACGTCAAGGTGATCGGAGGGCACCAAGCAAAGCTGGATGACAGGAACGTCCCAATGGCGTTCATTGGCTACAAACTGGGCTCCAAGGCCTATTGGTTCTACAACCCATGCACCAAGAGGGTGTGCATCTCACAGGATGATGTGCTTGAGGAGGAATGCCCATGGGACTAGAGCGGCGAGGAGCACAACGACGAGGCCGGTGGCTTTGGCACTTTCAGTGTCGGCTCCATCACCATGTTGGGTGGTCATAGAGAGGAGCGTGACAGTGATGCGCTCAGGGATGACACGCCAACACCATCACCATGGATGCAGGCAGTCGGGGGAGCTACACCGACACCATCACCCCTAGCGCTTGTGTCACTATCAATGCATGGGTCTGAACCCGGTGCGCCACACATGCCTAGTGTTGGGCCTGCATCGACTGACAGGGAAGAACCAGTAACACCACTCAGTGGCGATCCAAACCTCGACATCGACTGTGATGATGCTCCCCTGAGGTATCAATCTCTTAGTAGTGTTCTAGGCCATGCAAGGCAGTTAGCCGAGGAGGCAGAGCTGCTGTTGGTAGCAAGGTAGGAGCTGGCCACTCATGAAGAAGCTCAGAGAGACCCTAACTGGAAGAAAGCCATGCTTGATGAGATGTAGTCAATAGAGCAGAATCATACTTGGACATTGATGTCTCTTCCTCTAGGACACAAAGCTATTGGTCTCAAGTGGGTTTTCAAATTGAAGAGAGATGAGAAGGGGGAGGTCATCAAGCACAAAGTAAGATTAGTGGCAAAAGGCTACATTCAGAAACAAGGTGTGGATTTCGACGATGTTTTTGCACCTGTGGCTAGAATGGAGTCAATTAGAATGCTTCTTGCAGTAGCAGCTCAAGAAAAATGGCATGTGCATCATATGGATGTCAAGTCAGCTTTTTTGAATGGTGATCTCAATGAAGAAGTCTATGTCAGTCAACCTCCAGGTTTTGTTGCTGCTGAAGATGAGAAGAAAGTTCTGAAATTGAGGAAAGCTTTGTATGGGTTAAAGCAAGCGCCGAGGGCTTGGAATCAAAAGCTTGATGCTAGCTTGAAAGAGCTTCAATTCACAAGGTGCACAAGTGAACATGGGATGTACACTCGTGGTCTGGGTGAGTCCAGGGTGGTGGTAGGCGTCTATGTGGATGACTTGATCATCACAGGAGCCAGCCCAAGAGAAATTGATGCTTTCAAGAGGGAAATGCAGAGATTATTTCAGATGAGCGACTTGGGTCTGTTGTCATTTTATCTGAGGATAGAAGTGAGACAAACCGAAGAGTCAATCACACTTAGCCAGGGTGGTTATGTAAAGAAGCTGCTGAGAAAGGCCCAATTGGATGACTGCAATCCCTGTGTTGTACTGATGGAGGTAAAGCTGAAACTCGGGAAGGAAGAAGATGCACCTAGTGTTGATCAAACTTTGTACCGAAGCTTGATGGGAAGTTTAAGGTACCTAGTGCACACTCATCCAGATATCTCATTTGTTGTCGGTTTTCTGAGTAGATTCATGGAAGATCCGAGGCAAACACACTTGGATGCAGTCAAGCACTTACTGCAGTATATAGCTGGCACTTGGAATTTTGGAATCAGATACTCAAAGCAAGAAGGTGCTGGTAGCTTGTTGGGGTATGGTGATTTAGACTTTGCAAGTGACAAAGGGGATAGGAGGAGCACTATTAGTATTGTCTTCTTCCTTGGGAACAAGCCCATATCATGGCAATCTCACAAACAGAAGGTAGTTTCACTGTCGACTTGCCAAGCAGAGTACATAGCTGGTTCTGCATCTGCTTGTCAGGTCGTGTGGTTGGTGAGGCTAATGGAGGATGTGATCGGAGTGTCACCACAGCCACCCCTGCTGAAGATGGATAACATGTCAGCCATTGCATTGAGCAAAAACCCAGTCCTGCATGATCAAAGCAAACACTTTGAGGTACGCCACCATTTCATTTGTGAGTGTGTTAAAACTGGAAGAATTTGCTTAGAGCATGTGAGTTCACAGAATCATCTAGCTGACATCTTGACAAAGCCATTGGGAAGAACTCGGTTCAGTGAGCTGCGAGGAAGGATTGGGATTGAGGAGATGATCAACTCATGCAAGAACTAGGGGGAGATTGTTAGATAATTCTCGCATTAGTTGTTTGGGTACTCTGTTTTTTGTTTTACCACTGTATAGCTTGTTGGGTCTACATTCAGTTTGTTGGGTCAGCTTAGCGCCTACGGTGTTTAGTTCACGCCGAGACTTTCAGGTCACCACCACCACGACACACATCTTGGGCGGCATGCTAGCCACGATCGCAAGAACGATGGGGAGTGCGGAGTGGTGGTGAAGGAGTCAATCCACGTTCCTGGTTTGTAGGATCGCTGGGTATAAATCAATGAAAAAAAACCAAAAAGACTGCTTCGTTCCGACGGGCGGTGAGGTTAGCCTTCAGAGCGCCACTGGCTTGTGCTACACTCGCCTGGGACGGCCACCGGCGATGAGAAGACCCGGCGAGGCCACCCTCCGGTGCAGGGGCGAACGACGCGACTGGTTTGCTGTCTTTGGGAGGTGAAGCTCACCGGAAGGGGTCGGCAACAAAGGGCGACAGCGGGAACGACACAGCTCAGTGGCGGTGCTCGCGGCTGTCTCTGGCGTCAGCGCTCCGGCGGTCTGAACGACAGAGGATCACGGTGAGGAGATGGTGCCCTCAGCAACGTAGGACATGGCATCGACGAGCTCACCTAAGGTAGACGGCAGCTCCGATGGGGTAGATGGTGATGAAGCGAAGAAATGGCTGACGAACTGACGCTTGGTGGCTCCTAGGAGGTGATGGCAGGTAGGGATGGTCGGCTCGATGAGGGTGGCAGCGTGGCTCAGCGCTCCGATCGGCATGAACTCGGGCGACAGCTTGCTGGGAGAAAATGACAGGGGCAACGTTGTGCTCCGTGGCGGCGATGAAGAAGAAGTCGGCCGACGAAGAAACTCAGTGGCTCCTGGGAAATGGTGGCGGAGACGGCGGCCGGCTCGACGACGGTGCGGTGGCGTGGCTCCGAAGCAAAGCTTAAGATTGAGGTGGCCTGTCGGAACAGTGCGAGGCTTTAAAAACAGTGACTGGGCGACTGGCGCCACCGGCCCGCGCGTCCAATGGGAAGCCGGCGTGGGCTGACAATGAGACTCACAGCCGGGCCCCACGCGAGGGAAATTTCAGGATTTAAAATAAACCTTATTTTCAGCTCACGACTCTAATTAAATAGCTAAAAAATCTAAAAATCTAGGAAAATTCGAGGAGGTAGAATAGAAGATTTGGGACAAATTTCATTATTGGACCCTTGTCTCAAACTCACCGGATTTTGAATTAGAGCCAAGATTCCTCTCCAATTTGAATTTCAAAAAGCTGTTAAGCAAAATTGTACCTTGTGCCAGCTACTGCAAATCCACCATTGCCTAAAATTGGACAAGGAATGATCCAAGGTGTTCTACAAGGATTGATCTTCCATCTAGATAACATGAACACACTAAATCCCCAGATTAAAGGAGATATGAAATTTCAAAGAGGGCTAAACATTAAGCAGAATCTGGAATTTCAAAGTCTACAGAATTTGTTATTGTTTAGCTATTTTTTTTACCCTCCAAACAATTGATTCCTAACCTCAATTATTTTTGTGGATTTGTATGATGGGAGAACAGATCATAAGGGACAAATCATATTTTGGGATCATGACTAAAATAGACTTTGATAAATTTCCAAACATCCTAGAATGTGTCATCAGGATCATATTTCTAGCAGCTCAAAATTTTCAATCCTTGCCTTTGAATTTGAATTCAAACTTTGGTGACTCGATTTACTCATGCATTAGGACTTAATTACAACTTAAGTGACTTAATTATGGTCTTCGTAACATGGGGTGTTACACCTCCTCTGAGTGGCGGCGGCCGAGGCGCAAGACTCCTCCTCTGAGCAACAGTGGCCGAGGCGCAAGACTCCTTCGAGCGATGGTGGCTGGTGGGAGCACAGTCGACGGTGGCTGGTGAAGGATAGGCGGTGGCGGCGGGCGGACGGGCTGGAGGGCGATGGCAGTTCTGTCTTGTGACGAGTTTGGACACGTGTGTGAAACTAAGTCAAGCGGTCAGGCACGGGCAGGCGTGCGTGTGGATAAGGTTTAGATAACTTACGATGGTCGAGCTAGGCTATCGTAAATTAAAGTTAATCTACAAGGGCCATAAGTGAACTATCATAGATTAGTTTAACCTAGGCCGTGGTAGATTAAGTCTTATCTAACTCTAGTCTTTGGGTTTGACTTGTGCTTGAGCTTGTGGAGAGAGTAGTGGGTGCTCAGGAAAATTACCGGAGTTAATTAGAACGCGTCGGGGCTAGGGTGCAACATTTCTAAATGTCAACTTGCGCAGCAGAAGCATTTTTCAGTAGGGATGGTAATTCAGGTACGGGTACCTGATACTTGTCGGGTACTCGACCTGACAGGTACGGGTACGGGGACAATTTTTTACCCTCAGGTGGCACTCGTACTCGATCTGAACCGAGACGGGTACAGGACGGATATTTTTTCCACCCGTGGATAACCCGATGGGTACCCGATACTTTACTACCGCTATAATTCTAGGTTGTGAACAAATGAAAATGTGTTTATTTTATTATATTAACTATGACTTATTCTGATTGTTAAACTTTGATACTCGGTTATCTCAAATATTTGTTGAATATTAATTTTGAACATATGTATATTGTGTTTTACTTATTAAACTAATTATTTTGATATGATTTTTACATGTGGAATGACAAACCCGACGGATACCCGAAATTCGATGGGTATGGGTACGGGTACAAATTTATACCCGCAGCCTCTTTACTAGCAGGCGGGTAATTACTCTACCCGATCCTAATCTGACCCATTGTCATCCCTATTTTTTAGTGATATCGTTATTTATTATTGGGAGGGCATCAATTTTTTAATCTCTCAACATATAACAAAAAATTAAAATAATGTG
>VSTD030004163.1:0-10451 GCA_008808055.3 Sporobolus alterniflorus
CCTCCATATTTGTATCATCCACCTCCTTGACAATATATATGTCATAAAAAGGATAACAGAGAACCGGTGTGTGTGTGTGTGTGTGTGTGTGAGGTGGACCACAATTACTTATTATATCTCACCAAACTATTTAAGTTCTTGCTTAGCTTCCTGCATCATGTGAGGCACATGTTACCAGCCATCGTAGCCAAGAAAGCTGGTTAATTCCGAGGGATGCAAGAATGAGTGATTTCACTGCCAAAACAAATTTGATTGGAACCTTGCTGCTGTCATTCCAGTAAAATACATATTTGTGTACAAATATATTTAACTTTTTAACCAACAGTTTCAATAAATATAAATATTCCACTACATGTCCGATCAAATAAACTCTTCATATAAATTTAAATCCCAAATCTCTCTTGCTTATATTTTACATCAAAGTATTTTTTCGCTCATACTTTAAATAAAACAAAAGTATAGTTGAAGCATTGGTATCTAAGAAAAACATAAGTCCATTACTTCAAGTCAAGGTTCCATGATGAGGATAACAAAAATGACATGCTGTAATTGGGTTAAAGCATAAAAAAACAGCAGCCAAATCTATTCAACAACCATGTATAAGCATCAAGAGCAATCCAATAACTACGTCTTGTGATATCCCGTTGTACAGTTTCCATATAATTTGCAATATGTCTTCTCATAAGCTGTGGAATGACATAAACGTAAGACAGAGCTTGTACATGGACAGACAAGCAGAATGTGAAAACATGGCATAGAGATCCAAAATAGAAAAAAAAATCAGGATTGATAAGGCAACAAAAATATAGAAGATACTGAAGTCAACTTAAATGGTAGAACTACAAAACATTTCCTTTAACAAAAGAGTTTTGCTACAGTGTGTACAATCAATGTGAGTCATTCATTTGTCTAGATTTAATGGTTAAAAATAGGGAGATACCTATTGAGAGGTATTTAAGTGGTGGACCAGTACCAAATTAGTGTGTGTCAGATACAAAAATTATTAATTTAGTAATGACATAATAAAAATTAACGGCTGAGATTAAAGGAAATCTTAGGTACCTCCAAATACCTCTCAGGTACGCCAGAAATACCGTAGCAGAACTCTTAACAAAAATACCTCTGAAGCCATCAGATTCAAGTATATCTCAACAACGTAGGATGCACACATCTAAGGATTTCTAATATCTTTGTCAATATCTAAAATATCCATCACAGGAGAGTTCCCTGAAAAAAAATGAAAACATAATCCTGAGCAGGTGTGCCTGCTAATCTGAACCAGTGAAGACAGAAGATCTTTAAGTATCTTATAAATCATTAGAGTACACAAACGTAATGGACACAACCGTGTATGCAAATGCTTTAAGGCCATAATGGAAATGTAGAAAAAATGCAATTGACTAACCAGTCTTTGACTCTGCAGGTTGGGGTTCATCCCTGGCATTTCTTTCTTCAAAAAAATGCCTCATGGCATGCACTATCTCTGTTTCCATCAATACTTTGTAACAACAGCAACTCCACATGCTCCTGCAGAACAGTGGGTTTCTCTTTCGGCGCCAAAAGATTTTCTTCTTTTCTGTCCTCAGCTACCTTATACCCATTTACAAATGAACTTCCATTTACAACAGGAGGGGGAACCCTAAGGGATCTTCTTAGCACACTGTTTGTACTTGCTGGAGACCTGTGCACCCCTTTGGGAGGACCTCGCCTGTGGGAAAAAGAAATTGCCATATCATTATGCTGCACTGACAATGTTTGGGAAAACAATTACACCATGAACTCATCATCGTAACTTAACACTAATGTGTGGAATATGTGGTACCTGCAGTTTAGATGGAGAGTGCACTTTCTGATGGAGTTAGCACGGCCTGTATTAGCCACATCCTTGAGTACGGTACGTCTTTTAGGCTAAGGACCAGACAATTGACTGGGTAAACAGATAAAAAAACCTCAAAAAATCAGATTGATGACATGACACGATATTTACACATTCTTTCTCAGCTGCATAAAATCTGGCAATCAGCTACTATCTCATTATCGATTCCAACTAAAGGATGGTAGGATGCAGATTACAGGCCACAGGTGAGCCAAATTGTTTTTCAGAAAGAAAAGATAGATTAAGGAGAAAAGGTAACAATTAACATCACCAATACATTCCCATAGGGCTGTGGGACAGCAACAGCTAGAGGAACGTATGGGAACATCAACTCCACGCACAGGAATAACACCACCATCTCAACCAACCACATACACTATGAACCATCACATAGCGCATCCAAGAGGCATTTCATCAAACAAATGAGGGGCGGCAGGGGCAGAGAAACATAAACTGTGAGGTGGCGGCTGCACAGCTGCTGTTTCTTCCTGGGAGAGGAGCGCTTGAAACGTGGAGGTGTGGCCTTGCCTGAGGTGGTCATCGGCGATAGCTCGCCGGCGGCAGTCGCTGCCCCACCGGATGGATCTCCCGCCGCTCTCCCACCAAGCGCTCTTCGCCACCGTGCGCACGCTCCTGGCCGATGGCAAGGCCTCAGGCACCACCACCGCGGAGTCGCCGCGCAGACGGACGCAGGGGAGACGGTCCTATACGTCGCGGTAGAGGCCGGGACTGAGGACCTCGTGTGCATGCTCCTCCCCTTATACGACTTCGAGGGCGCGCTCCCGACTCAACCTCCATGCCTTCCACGTCGCAGCCAAGACTGCGGGAGGATTTCAGGATAAACCTTACGCACTCTTTTTTATGTTTTACTAAATTAATTTGTTTATTCCCTTGTATATTCAGTGGGTGGTTAGTTTACTTGGTCTTTATAACATCCTAATTTTTATAAGAAAATAAAACTCTAAAAAATTATTTATATGAATAAATAATTATGTTTGTTGTATTCATGTTGTTACATATTTTATTATGTGATGAAGTGCTCCTGTATTTTATTTTCTGTGTAAAAGTCGTTCGTAGTTCAAATTTGAATTAAAATAGTTTGAATTTATAAAAGATATAAAAAACGGAAAGCTTAACCCAATACGGGTTAAGGGATAAGGCTCAACCCGATTCAGGTTAAGGGTTTTGCCCAATCCCAGTTTAACCCGGTTAACCCTCTAACCCATCTGACCCAACCCGAGATAAGGGATAAGGCTAACATAGCCTGAGATAAGGATTTCATCCTGCTTTGGTTTAACCCGGCTAACCCAATCGCAACCCGATTCCTTACCCAGATAAGATTTTTGCCTTAACCTTCGTTAACCCGACTCGGAGTCAGAGTCCAGCTCGGTTACGAGCTAACGAAAATCGCCCCCTTTTTTATTACTCTCGAATCATTATGAGATAGAGTTCGATTCAAACTAGAAAAGTGTTAAGATTTTTGTTATCTATGATTCTATCTAAAACCCCTATAAATAGCGCACCCCATAGCTCGAATTTTAGCCCACAAAGCTTGAAACCCACCGAACCCTAGCCGTCACCAAATTCGAGCTAAACGTCATCGATTGGAGCCATTGAACTGGCCTAGAAGCAAGAGGAGGCCACGAGGAAGGCGTTGAGCTACTTATTGAAGACGGAAGAGTGCCGAAGCCACCGCTCACCATCGCTCGTGCTCAGAGGCGGGAAGCCACCACCGCGAGCCATCATGGAGCTATTCCCCGCCGCGTTTTGGCTCGGGTAAGAACCCCATCGACCCCCGCGTCGTTTTGCCCCCAAAACCCCACATCACCGTGCTCAGAGAGCTCGGGAGCGGAGCTCTGGCATGCCGTCGCGCCAGGCTTGTGCGCCACTCTCGTTGGCCGGGTGTGATATGAGTTGTCTACTCATAGATGGAGGGCCGGGATTAGATCCCCGATACCCTTTCATTTTAATAAAATCCTAGCCGCCTGAATTAAAATCAACAACCGAGATTGATCTATGCCGTGGACTCATGAGTTAAAATCATGGACCCGGTCCATGGGACCATGGACTTATTCCACGGGATTTTTAGTAGAAAAATAATTTGATAATTATAGAAAATAGCTGGTGCCTGGAATTTTACAAAAACACCCTTGAACTTTTCTGAAATTATATTTTAGTCCCTATAATTTTACATTTAGGTCCTTGTTCAATTTTTTATAATTTCAATTAGGCCATTTTTATTAATTAATCTGTTAATACTAATTACCTATTTAATCTATTAACTTGAAACCATCATAACTTTTAAACCACAGCTCCGATTTAGATAATTCTTGCACTCACGCGTTCGTAGCGATGAGAAGCATCTTTTAATACTGTTTGTTTAGACATTAGGTGCTGTTTATTTATTTACTTGTGTTACTTGTTTCTGATCGCTACCGTTAGGCGCCGAAGACTTCGAGAATCTCTAGAAGCTCGACATTCAAGACTTTGAGCAGCAGCTAGTGGGAGAGCAAGGCAAGTGATCCTTGACCATGTTGATCCTATGTGCTCTATTTCTCACTCTAGTATACACAATGACATGCATGCTTTAATATTGTACCTAAGCCTCATATTTTAGGATTTGGGTTGATACTTGGTTAGTTATGCTTAGCCATGCAGTCATGATAGTCGTACAAGTCTTTCCATCTTTATGATGTTGAGTTTGGCTCGTGTTAGTGTTGAGAGTTGATCTTCCATCCGTCGTGATGTGAGGTGACCATGGTGAGGATCGATGCTGTGGTTTGAGCAAGATTGGAATGGTGGAGACAGTTGGATTCCATCAGGTGATGTGGTTTGTCATGCTCAAATCTGCTAAGGGCTGAGTCTTAGGAGTAGACACCCCAAGATAACTTGTGCTACCATAGGTCCAGTATGGAACGACTTGCTTACTAATTAGGGATGTTGTGGGAAGTGTGCCTTACTCGAATGAGTGAGAAATTGGTGTAGTTACTCACCCAGGCTCACACGGTGCAAGACGAGCTATGGTATCGCGACTACTCCGAAAAACCTTAGCAATGCTATGGTACTACATACTACCTTAGCAAAACTTGGCATACGACTTATAGTAGACCTTTGTAACGGCATGTAGTGATCTCTGCATCATACAGCAAAAGAAGTGTAATCATGGCAAAAAGGAGGTTTCTATAGTCGCTTAGCTAGCGATGGAATCACCACTCGTGGGCATAGGGTACTAACCTTTACAAAGTGTACAACTATCATAATAGCCGTGCTTACGGTTACAAGCAGTCTGGGATCCTCTTTTGACTAGATGGTATGATTTGGTTGGGAATGGACTGGTTTTGGTCTGTGTGGATGTCGTATGATCTATAGAACCCCTTTGTGGATCATACTTTGAGATTAATTCAACATAATTGGGTAGTCTTAGCCTATAACTACAATATAGAAGATAGGTGCAAATAATTTGAGAGTATAGTTTAAGTGCATTTTTACTTACAACCTTATACTTTATCTACCTTGATGTTACCCTTGCATATCATTTATTTTCTGCATTTGCTGAGTACCAACCATAAGTGTACTCAACCTTGCTACTTTTTCCCTGCTACTCAAACCTGCTGCTTAGAAGGAGAAGATGGACTAGAATTTTTCGATGAGGAGTTCTAGGCTATGTGTTGTCCCGTTTGCCGTTCCTGTGGTGTTATAGAGTCTTCCGCTATTCTATTTCGCTGAGCGTCGTCATAGTCCTTAGAGACATTATTTATATAATAATTATATTTTATTCGTGACTTTTGGTTATCTGTGATTACTATTGGCCGTATGTGTGGAATAATTGATCTTGGGTCATGCATACCATGAGTACTTGATTTTGGCATAAAAATCAGGTATGACAGTGTTCAAGTAGTGTTTGTAGGAGCATGACCTGGACCATGCCGAGTCTGTAGGCAGGAGTTGTCAAGTCCAAGGTCGAGCTCATCATGCGTGCATGGCGGGAGCGTCGTGGCCTAGCCACGTTGTATTCAGTTTCTGTTATATACGCTATCAATAGAGTCAGAAAAGCAACACAGTTAGCAACACCAAAAAACCTACTCTAGCTTCTGCGTGCTTCGAGTTCTTGCCATCACCTGAGTGGTGATTCTCTGGTGAGATCTGACAAGTGGTGTTGATGATCAAAATTGACAAGATTGCAATTCTTCTGGCCAGACCGGTCAGACTACTAAGCCAAACCAGTCAGACTGGTCCACTAGGTTAATTTGTATGGCTAGTTTTATTACACCATTGTGTAGGGCTCGTCAAGTAGATCAATTTTCATATCTTATTTTCCCAAATCAGATTCTGGATGAGAAAGTTATGGAATTTTGAATTTATCAGATTTCTTAACCGACTCACACCGGTCATACCAGTTTTGCCTACCGGTCAGACCAGTATGAACAAATCTGATCTGATTTGAACTTCCAAAGACAGATTTGATGAGTCCTAATAGGGCAAGACCTCCCCACCCTATATGTGCAGGGTGCCATAGCCGATTGAGGCGAACCAACCCAATCGAAACAAAACAAAAACTCTCCTACCCTTGTTCTATCTCTTTCTACCCTTATTCTTCTTCTCTCTACCTCAAATTCTGCCCTAACTCTAATTTATTGTTCTTCCTTTGTCTGGGCGGTGATTGAAGGCATTCTAGCTAGCCTTGCCGATGCTAGAACAAAAATGAGGCGCTCTTGCCCCAACGGGGTCCCTCCCGGGCAGGAGTTCATTGGATTCTTCATGCGGAACCATGACGACCAGTCTGACCAATTGCTTATACTGGTCTGACTGACCGACTGATCCAGAGGCCGGCCAGGCTCATTTGTGGCCCGCACTTGAGCAGGTGCTTTGGTGTGTGACCAGATCTCATGTCAACACACCTTTTTGGAGACTCCGCTGGGGACAAAGAGGCTTTCATTGGCTACTATGGCTGATGTCAAAGGTAATATGTCCGAGATTGATTCCACGAACATCATCATGGCAAAATTGGAGGAATTGCCAAAGGAATCCCGGAAGGCGGTCGAGGAATTCCAAAGGGCTTTAAAGGAGCGTAGGAAGGCTTTCGAGGAGAAGTTGAAGGTTGCCGAGGAGAAGGAGATGCAAGCCCTTCTCTCATGCTTCAAGAAGGACCGACAAGGTGGGGTGACACAAATCCAAGGTGCCATCCTTCCCTCCATCGAGTGCAAGTCAATCAAGACCCCCAAGGTAAAGTTGAATATTATTCCGCCTCCTGTTACTTCATCTGCATTATCTGGTGAAGAGGTCGCTCATATGGTTGGTTAGGCTATTAGTGCTAGTTTGGCTAATAGATTGCAAAAGATGATAGATGGTAGTATTGACAGCCGATTAGAGAGTTCCCTAGATAGCAAGGTTTGTTCTACAATGCTACGTGTGAATGATGAAACCGCTAAAAAATAAATTAAATTTGTTGAACCTAATGCTACACCGATTAAGCATAGTTTTTTCTATAACAATTATCAAGATAGACACAATTACTCTAATTCGGCTGAGATCGGTAGTATTCTAGGTGCACCCAACCAAGCGGGGACTAGTGGCGTAGCAACTTCGGCTCCACCTAGCCGAAGTGCCTATGCTTATTCGGCCTCTAATTTTAAGCCAAATTCGTCCTCTGCTTAGGACCCACAACGGTATTCTATTGAGCATATTCACGAACAATTGAGTAAGATGCTACGTGAGCATTACGGTATAGAGCCAATGGTCTGAACTCGCATGTATCATAAACCATATCCTAAAATTTATGATTCTTACCCATATCCTCCTGGATTTAGAGTGCTCGAGTTTGTTAAATTTACTAGGGAGGATAATAGGACTACATGGGAACATGTTAGTCAATTTGTAGCACAAATGGGTGAGGCTAGTTTGGCTGATTATTTAAAAGTTAGACTTTTTCCTTGATCATTGTCTGGCATTGCTTTTTCATGGTTTTCTACTCTACCGCCGGGTTCTATTCTTACATGGGCGCATTTAGAGCAAAAATTTCATGATCACTTTTGTAGCGGGGAAAATGAGCTTAAACTCTCTCATCTAACATCAGTTAAACAACAACATGATGAGTTCGTTGTCGATTACATCAAGAGGTTTAGAGACATAAAAAATCGATGTTTTAGTCTAACAATTTCCGATAAGGACTTGGCTGATTTGGCATTTAATGGTTTATGCTCTTATGTTAAGGAGAAATTAGAAGGTCATCTTTTTACTTCGGTTAATCAAGTGCTAGATAGGGCTTTGGCTCAAGAAAGCCGGAGTTAAGAGCTTGCCAAGTCTAAATCCGACCATTCTAACATACACTTCTTAAACAACAATGTGAACACTTCGGATGATGAGAGTGGTGATGTATATGCTGCTGAATTTGCATGGTCATCTAAGGACAAGGCACATACTTGCGCTTCTCTCAAGCTGATTCATAGAAATCGATGAGATGAAATGAAAATTACTTTCGATGTCTTGAAGTGTGATAAAATATTTGATGAGTTACTGAGCATCAAAAAAATTAAGTTGTCCCATACTATACCGCTGATAGAAGATTTAAAAAAAGCGTGCTTATTATAAGTGGCATAATTCTCATTCTTATGCTACTAATGATTGTAATGTATTTTGGCGATAAATACAATTGGCTATCAATGAGGGCCAGTTGTGTCTCAAGCAAATGCAGGTGGATAACAATCCATTTTCTGTCAATGCCATTGATCTACAAGGTGCAAAGGTGCTGGTTCGACCCGATCAAGCTGAATCGGCTAAAGGCAAAAATGTGATCATCGGTGAAGAAAGTCCCAAGAGTTGTGAAGATAAGATTTGGTCGAGGGAAGTGGTGCTAGAGAAGGACGCTGATGGCAATGACGTATTGAAGATCACAGTAAAGGCCTCTGGACTCAGGGGGCAAGCTAGTAACTCAAAGCAAGATCAGGACTCTGTTCAACAGAACACATAGAGCCGACCGGTCAGACAAGTCCAACTATGGTGAAATGGCCAAAGATGCTCAAGCCGAAGAACCCTGAAGTGGATGAGTGGAAATTGGTCAAAGAGAAGGTAAAAGGTAAAAAGAAAAACTTTAAACCGACCTTTGATTATCTTTTATCTATGTGTGTGAATCAATAGAACGATTCAAGAGACCGGTCATCAAAGGGAAGTGCAGCGCCATCTCTGAAATAGGACCGATCTCGCTCTCATCGATCGGGTAATGCGAGCAATGTGATCAAGATTGAGAGTATGGATGTAACTATCAATGACCAAGTTGACAACAAGATCCTTGATCATGGAGCTAACAACAAGAGTTTGGCCTCCAAGTATATGTAGCCGAGGTGGTGCCCTCCTAGCTTATCTCATACTCAAAAGAGGAGGTTGTAGCGACTTCGAAATCAAGAAAGCAAAGAGAAGGAGCTGAAACTATTGAAGGAGGTCAACAAGAAGAAGGAAGTACCAGCAAGGCCACTGTTGAGTATCAAAAAAGAATGGAGGTCCAAGCAGGTAATTCTAGTTTCTAACTAGACAAGGTTGGAAGCTACGGCCGATGTTTTGCCATCGCCCTTAGAAAAAATATGACCGATATTTTGCCATCGCCATTAGGCAATTTTGGTCTGGAGCTATGTTTTTTGGCACGCAAGCTTTTCCAAAAATAGGGGGGCATATGTTGATGACTAAAATTGACAAGATTGCAATTCTTCCGGCCAGACCGGTCAAACCGATAAGCCAAACTGGTCAGACCGGTCCACTAGGTTAATTTTTATGTCCAGTTTTATTGCACCATTACGTAGGGCTTGTCGAGTAGATCGATTTCCATATCTTATTTGCCTAAATCGGATTCCGGATGAGAAAGTTATGACATTTGAAAATTTCTAGATTTCTGAACCGACTCACACCGGTCATACCGGTTTTGCCTACCGGTCAGACTGGTATAAACAGATCTGATCTGATTTGAACTTCCAAAGATAGATTTGATAAATCCTACTAGGGCAAGACCTCCCCACCCTATATACACAGGGTGCCACAGCCGATTGAGGTGAACCAACCTAATCAAAACAAATTAAAAACTCTCCTACTCTTGTTCTATCTCTTTCTACCCTTATTCTTCTTCTCTCTACCTCAAATTCTGCCCTAATCCTAATTTGATGTTCTTCCTTCATCCCGGCGGTGATTGAAGACATTCTAGCTAGCCTTGCCAATGCTAGAACAGATCCAAGGCGCTCATGCCCTGATGGGGTCCCTCCCAAGCAGGAGTTCGTTGAATTCTTCACGGTGAACCATGAAGACCGGTCTGACCGGCTGGCTGATCTAGAGGCCAGCCAGCCTCATTTGCGACCCGCGCATGAGCAGGTGCTTTGGTGTGTGACCAGATCTCACATCAATAAGTGGCATCAGAGCCGGTTCACTATGCCAGAACACTAAAGCGGAGGCACGCGTGCGGAGCGCGCGTCTCCGACGTTGCGTCACACATTACAACGTAATTGGAGACGCGCTCAAAGGCGCGTCGCTCATTTCACAATATAGGAGACGCACCTTACAAACGCTCGTCTCTCATCATGTTGAAAAATTGAGAAGA
>VSTD030004164.1:0-10450 GCA_008808055.3 Sporobolus alterniflorus
GTGCTCAATTATGCATGAATCCACCGTTTTCCCTATGAAATGTTTTCTTTCCCTAGGGTTATTTAAAGAATAGTAGGGAGAATCTATTTTTTTAAAATATGTATAGAAATCATAGGGAATGAGAGAAGCTTCCCTAGGATTCTACTGGTTTCCTAGGGAAAGAGATAAGGCCGGGGATATTTTCAAAATCCAGACTCTTGCTCTCTCTCGCTTAACTCTCTCTCTCTCTGCAGCTCTCGCCTCCATTCTCATCTACTGCTGCAGCCAGTTCGCGCACAGCTACCAGCAGCTGTGGATTGGGGGGCAGTACCATGGCCACGCGACCTCGAGCCCCCCAGTACGGGAACGTCGCCGCCGCCTCCATCAACTACGCGTCGGCGTCCTACTACTACACACTGGACTTATACTACCCGCTGAGCTCATCCTGGCCTGACCGCCACGAACCAGGATACCCCCAATGGTGTCCTACTGCTGCAACTCTCGCTCTCTCTCACTTAACTCTCTCTCTCTGCTGCAGCTCTCGCGCTCTTGTCGGACGGCGTTGCGGCGGCGGAGGCTCGGGAGCTCAGGGAGTGCGCGCGGCGGAGGCGGTCCTCGTTGTCGGGCGTGCGCATGCGCAGCGATGACGATGGTCGCGAGATCACGACCGTGCTCTTGTCGGATGGCGTCGCGGGGGCCGAGGTCCACTGTTTCCACCGGGAGGACGGCGCCGGCGAGTCGAAGGAGGCCTTCGCATCCCGTAGCTTGGAGGAGAGGCGGCCCTCGACAGCGACGGCGGCGAGGTGGCCCTCAGGAGCTCTGACGTCGAGGCGGCGAGCCGTGCATGGAGGCACCGGCGTGAGGTGGTGAGCCGCACGTGGAGGCAGCTAACGAGGTGACGGCGGCGCATGGGACTCATGGAGCAAGGCACGGTGACGGCGTACAGGGAGGACGGATCGAAGGCGCGGCGGCGCACGGACGGGCTCTCGAGAGAGCCCTTTTTATTTTTTTTAATATGTGCTCAGTTTCCCTAGGAACTGAGTTGGGTAGGGAAGGCCTGCAACATTTTCCTACGGTTACAAAACGAAAATCGTAGGGCATGGCTGATTTCTCATGAAACTTTCTAGGGAAACCTTTTCCCTAAGGTTTTTAAGGTCTTTTCCTAGTATTTCGTCCCTAGGGAAATCAATCAATTCTAGTAGTGTCACTTCTTTCTGGGTGATAGATTTGGAAGACGACCACAACACCACTGAAAACAAAAAACCTTTATTAGCGTCCATGCAGGAGTCTCTCGTTTTTTATATCGGATCATTTCTTTCATCTCATCCTTCGAAAGATTCTTCGAATGGATCGATGGTTCAACAGACATGCAATTCCTACGATGTAATGTAAGCAGTGCACTGGTCATTATATTCTTTCTTGCATCTTCTTTCAACTCTCACCAACTGTTGTTATTGCATGCGCGTTAGCTACGATCCTTCTATTTGCACATGACCACATTGGTCCCTGGCCGCTTTTTCTGATAGTGAAGTGCTACCCGTGCAACTGATGACTTTAAAGAACTTATAATATCTTTCAGGCCGTCCATTATAACCCATACATGCAAACTTTTTTCTCTTGTACATATATATAAAGATCTTATAATTTCTTCGACGAAAGAATAACGATTTCAGCATTGACAAGTCTCCGGAACATTACTTCATCACAAAGAAAGTATGAGAATTAGATATATCTATATTTAAATCGTGGACGGTGCGTGTCTAACTTTTTGAAAGGACACTTGCCATCGATCTTTCCAGGTTGAACGAAGAAAGAATTATTTCATCAGGTGCAGCATCAGAAGGATCCAAAGCACTGTACGTGCAAGTTTATTTATGCGCCGAAACGATGGGGCCAGTGTGCGTCATACGGTGGTACGCTTTAAGCGTTGAATGTATTAATAGCATGCCTTTAATATTAGTGAATGCATGGTTTTCGACGTGCACTCTTGGATTCGTAGCCGAAACTTTGTTGACACTGGTCCTCTCCTCTAGAATGGCGGCCAAGTACAACAGCGAAAAAGGTCGGACATCATCCCACGGTTAGGATAAACATATAACGACGACTATGTTGTCACAGGAAAAGGAAAAGGATCGGGCATGTTTTTTCAAAATCACGCGCTCGCACGATTCGTGCTAAGCAAGAGAAGAGTAGCAATACAACGCCGGCCCAGAACCAGCACATGCGACAGGATTACAAGGACCTAATCTCCTACTAGCATCGACCCGACCACTAGCTTAGCGCGACACCAATCCTGAATCAAACACCACATGCTTTCCACTAGGGCAACCGGGGACTTGCATCAATGAGTCGAAAGCTTGACGACGCAATTTGCTGACCCGCTTGCGCGACCGGGTCCACCAACCGGAGAAGCCCTCCAGCGTCGAAGGGGTGAGATGTTGCCAGCCACATTGACGAAGGATCTTGAACCAAACTTGCCGCGAATAGGGGCATTGCAGCAGCAGATGGTTGAGGAGCTCTTGGCTTTGGGAACATAGCACACACACATCGTTGGAACTGAGCCTGTGGCGATGGCAACGCTCGGACGTCACATCTGCCAAGAAGGACCAGCCACATAAAGAATCAGCACTTGCTGGGAGCACGAATCTTCCACAACTGCTTGGCGCCGAGGATGGAGACTTGATCCTTGAACAGGGCTTTGTAGGAAGAGCTGCATGAGTACTTGTCGGTCGATGTCCATCGGCAAGCAAAGGAGTCTAGTGTGTCCGGGGACGTCTGCACTTGCTGGAGATGCTGCTTGATGTCCAAATATTGCATGATCAATGGGATGGTCAGAGCTCTAGTAATGTCACGTATCCAGGTGTCACCATGAAGTGCCGCAACAACCGATCTCTGCTTGCGGCGATGCGCTGGGACTGCAGCTAGGAGGTCCGGTGCCAGGTCCGCTAAGTGCTGACCTTGAAGCCAAGGGTCACTCCAGAAGAGAAGAGACTTTCCATCTCCCATGATCATCTGAATGGAGGCATTGAAGAATGTTGTGGTTAGGACGTCCGCTGAGACGGGCAGCGTCGCCCAGGAGTCATGCGTCTCAGCCCGGTGAAGCCACAACTAGCGCGACCTAAGTGTGATGTCAAGAAGTTTCAGATCCATCACCCCCAAGCCGCCTAGGTGCAATGGCCTTTGAACCATGGACCAGGCATTTGCCGCTTTGGATAGTTTCAGTTCCACCCCAAAGAAAGGCTCTCATGATTTTCTGAAGGGCTTTAAGCAGCCAACCTGGCAACCCAATGCTAATAATCGTATAGACCGGCACAACGCACATGGTTGTCTTAATGAGTGTGAGCCTCCCGCTCCGGTGCATGAGATAGCCTTTCTAGGCCGGCAACCTATCGGCTACCCGATCGACCAACGGCTGGAGTGCGGCCTTGGGTAGCTTCGCGACCGAAGGGGCATACCAAGATGCTGATGGCCAAGGCTGGCTGCTCCTCGGTGCAGTGGATCGGCAGCACTTGGCCATGTTGCAGCCTTACTTGGACACGCTCTCGAAGAGCAACAGAATTGTCCTGATTATCTGGAGATCTTGCTGGTACGGAGCGACAAACAAGACAAGATCATCCGCATAGAGCGATGCACGGTGAGAAATAGGGCATGCTCCAAGCGGATGAAGAAGCGACCAGGACTCAGCTTTTTTAATCAAAGCGCTTAGAACTTTCATGACTAGAAGGAAGAGCATCGGCGACAATAAGTCACCTTTTCAGAGGCCTTGGGCATGGCAGATTCTATCGCTAGGAATGCCATTGAGAAGAACTTTAGTGCTCGTCGAGGAGAGAATGACAGCCACCCAATCACACCAAAGCCTGGAGAAACCCACAAACTGCATAACTTGAAGGAGAAAAGACCATGATACCGAGTCGAACACACGAGCTACATCCACCTTTAGAAGAATGCAGGCCACTCTTCTTGCATGCAACATTTTGGTAGAAGTTTGGACCAGCTTGAAGTTATCCGGGATGAAATGCCCCTTTATAAATGCACTTTGGCTGACATGAACTAGATTTCCAAGCCAGGGAGCCAGCCGGTTTGCTAACACCTTGGAAATGAGCTTGCCCACGATGTGAATGAGAGCAATGGGGGTGATAATCCCTGATGGTTGAGACCTCCATCGACTTTGGGAGTACCATGAGCACATCATTGGTACTGTGAAGGTGCCTTGGATCCAGGTGCCAGAACGCATCAAATGCGCACATGAGGTCATGTAAGATTACTAGCCATGCTACCTAAAGGAACCTGACCGTGAAGCCGTCTGGCCCCGGTGCCTTATCCGGTGGAAGGGCTCTGATAATCGACCAAACTTCATCCTCGGTGAATCATGATCCCATGCTGGACAGGTCCAAGCATGGTAGGTCCAGGTGCTCCAACTTAATGTGCACGAGTGAGTTGGCGGGCTGGCTAGCACATTGTCGAAGAGTTGTAGAAGGCCACGACTTTAGCTTCTTCAATGGTCAGGGCATGGCCATCATGTTGTAGAGAGTCGATGTGATTCCTACGCCGGTGGGCATTTGCGTGGGTGTGGAAGAACTGTGTGGGTGCCTCCCCTTCCCTAAGCCAAAGGATGTGGGACTCTTGCCTGGCTATGGTATGGTGCAGCGAAGAAGGCCCCAAGATCTTGAACTTCATTTCCCTACGCAAATCATCTTTGTGCTGGGTCAGAGGTCGGTGATCACCAGCAACTTCTAGCCTGGAGAGGACCTCCTTGGCAATTGCCAACTGAAGGCGAATATTGGCTACAAACCGGTCACCCTAGCTCTTGAGAAATCTGGCCGTATTCCTGAATAGCCAGTCCAGTCACGCGAAGGGGGTGGCGTGCCACACGCGCTGCCCAACCTTGAGGATCCCCACACACTTTGGCCAGAAAGCACAGAACAAGAACCTATGTTTCCCTACCGGCTTGGAGTCTCTTCGCAGCATCAGCGGAGCGTGATCTGAGCAATTTGAAGGTAGGGCATGTAGATCTCCTCAGGAAGATGCATTCCCACTCGTTGAAGATGAAGACCTGATCAATACGCTCGAGGGTGGGATGTTCCCTTTCGTTACTCCAAGTGAACAAGAGACAATTGAGGTGGATTTCTCTTTGCACCGCGTCATTGAGAAATTGTCAGAACTGGCCCATGCGTCTATGGTCCAACCGATCATTATTCTTGTATGTAGCTCTATAAATCATGTTGAAGTCACAATTCAAGAGCCATGGACCATCCCGATTACTCCGGAGCTCACGGAGCTCTTCCAAGAATGCAGGCTTGCCTGCATCAGTGGTCGTACCATAAACTGATGTAAGCCACCAGTCCGAGCCACCAATAGTGTGCCTGAGCTTGGTCAGTACCGAGTAGGCGCCCATAGATGGGTTGGAAACTAACCACGGGCTAGCTTTCCATGAGACCAGGATGCCACCGCTAGTATTCACAGAGGGGAGGTAGATGTAGTCAAACCCATGACCCAATATTTGCAGCAAATCAAAGTCAGTTATTACATGCAACTTTGTCTCCTGAAGACAAACAAGAGTAGGGCGTTCTTCTACAACTAGCTCCCTAACTGTGTCCCGGCGAGCTCGCGAGTTCAGACCTTGCACATTCCAAACTAACATGTTGTCATTCCCCATGGATGAACGTGGTGAGCGACGCTGCGACCTGGAGCATCTGAAGCGGATCACTCGCTTTCCGCCACCAACTCTCCTTCCACCGACGACGAGGGCCCGCTCCATGAATACCTCATGTATCATCATCATCACATGCTCTTCGAACAACCCTTCCTTAAAGAGGTTGAAGTAGCAATCGAAGTCGGTCGTCTCCACTTGAGCTTGGGTAGCCAGCCCCATTTTGTGCATGAGTACATTTTTGCACTGTTGCAACCGCCAGGAATCTGCTGTGAGCTTTCTTCATCAGGCGATTGCTCCGCCAAGGCATGAACGTCGACGCCAAGCTACGGTGTTGGCGATGGCGTGGGGGAGGAGTGGCGGGAACTGGGGTGGATACTTTCTGCATGAAGGATGTGGGGCTGTCGGGGATAGTGCCGGTTGCCATGGACCCAGAGAACCCCCTCTTGAAGTGGTTACGAACCAGGTGTCAACTTCCACAAGTATCAGGTTGCATTGGGTGGGCAGAACCGCCGACGAGGTCCGGCATGTTCTGTGACGGGAAAAAGCGAAGCCCCCAAAAAGCTAGGGGCTAAACAAAATCGCAGAAAAGTAAAATAAGTTGTTTCGGAAGAAACGAAGCCCCCAAAACGCTAGGGGCTAAGAAAAATCGCGGAAGCGTAAAATAAATCATTTCAGAAGAAATGAAGCCCCCAAAAGACTAGGGGCTAAACACAAACCACAGAAGCATAAATTAAACCGTGAAGCCTTCAAGAGGCCATGGGCTCAACCTAAAAAAACAAAAAAAGTCAGCACATTTCGCAATGCTCCCGCACAAACAACCGAGCGCTACAACAAACAGAAATCTAATGCTTCAGCACACAGGTTCGCACGCGGCAAGTAAACACGCAGCAATATAGAAACACACACGCGAAGGCACGCAACACATCGTGAGCGAAATGAAATTCGAAGCCATTACATCATACACATAACACATCAAGATTTATACTTGTTTGTACGATCAGAGGATCAACAAGACCTTCCTCAACAAAATGTGGATACATTATTTCTCATTTGGACTGATCAAAATCGATCGCCGAAAGTGGACCTCTATGCAGTGAAGGCGCTGCAGGGTTGTCTTCGACAGCGGTCTTCTTAGTCCTTTTCCATCTCCCACGCGGCGCACCAACGTCCTCGGGTTTCCACCGATGGGACCTCTACAATGGGGCCGTTTGCGAGTGAGGCCGTCGAGCCGAGGAACTCCCAGCACAAGACTTTCATTTGCCACACGGAGCATTGGCCGCTGGTGCACGGGAGCCCGATGCCTCCACAGTTAACGCAGCATAAATGCTTGTGGCCATATCATTGGCTTTGGGCTAATCCTCAAACAAATCACTACCAAAGCTCAATGAAAGCTCTTGACCTTCGCCCTCTGAAGGTCGAGAAGATACAACACGAACATGACTTAAAGATAAAATTTCTAAAGCTTCCTTATTATTGCTAGAGGACACCATCACCACATCAGGCTCAGCAGGCCGAACAAAAAGATACAATACTGAAGCCTGTGCAGGCTCGACCGGACATGAAGCCTGTGCAGGTTAAATAAAAATTGACAAAGTTGTAAATCGTTCCTCGGGACAGTATATTACATGATACCATGCCACAACGCACACGACTAAAATCACACCTCCGTCTCCTGCACCTGGTCGACGTCGTTCGCCGACGCCCCTAGAACATTTTCAGTAGCATCCAGGCCACCAGAACCCATCAGATTTTCATTTGCGATCCTCACAACTTTAGCATCGAAAGCTCGTTCAGAGCGATCGTCGATGATAGCGTCGACACGAATGTCATCAGCCACCTCAGCTTCCTTCGGCAATGCCAGAAAACAGAGACAACATAGTTAAAGCCATCAAGTTGAACTCAAACACATAGCATGCGAGCGTTTAGCTCACGAAGCCTAGCATCAATGGCAGCCAACACATAGTTGTAGCCGAAAGAGCGCCACCACCTTTTCGATATCTCACGCGCAACTCTTTGCACATCTCACTCCACGGGCAAAACGTCTGCTCCACTATCAGCGGTGGAGGCTTGCAGGGAAGCAAGATCGATGAAGCCTCCGGCCATCATGAGGGTGCCCTCGACCATGCCTGGGACAAAATTTTCATTCACATCGGCAAACACTTCTGGGAGGTCAGTCACCTCCGCGGATAGCCAATGAATGTAATTCACGATCGAGGGCTCACCTTCAGGCATCGGTGAGCACAAACCTCCAATGCTTTGAACGTTGCCTTCATACAATGCGCGCAGCTCCACCAAGTCATTGACAAGTTCTTTTTCAAAATCGTGTAAGCGTTTTTTGCCAGTAGCAGCCACTTCCATGGAGTGGGCTTCAGCAGACTTGATCCTTGCCTCCAAGGCAGCAATGCCCTCCGCAGCGCTAGCGTGAGTTTTCGTTAGCTCAGACTTCAAATCTTCAGAAGGATCACGTAGTGCGTTACGCTCAGCTAGCAAACTCTTGTTGCCCTCTAACAACATATTGTAGTCCTCAATCCCAGCGTCCACAACACGCTGCAGTGTAGCGATAGTCTCACCAGAGCTATCAACTGACCCCTGTAGTTTTGCGGCAGTAGCCCGCAGCCAGGAGTTTTCCATCTCAAGCTCTGTGATGCACTTCTGAAACAATTCCCCGTTCTCATCAGTGATAATCCCTTCAGCGACCTTCATCAAACTAACAACCTATTGCAAAAAACAAGCGAAAGTAAGAAACTAAGCAATAAATGACCAAAAGATGCAGTGCGAGCGCAACAAAGCTTACATCCTGCTAACATTCTATGAACAGGCCATAGACAGCATCGTGATCGATGGCCCTAGTGCGGCGTGGCACCGATGAAACATCACACATGGTGATGTCGTGGGATGGAGCAGTCTCAACCTCAACTGGGGGGGTCCTGCGCAAAGGCCGAATCACCACCAGTCATCTGCTCATCAACATGACCACCCCCGTGCGAAGGGTACCTGTAGCGACCCCCGCAAGTTCAGGCTTTTGATCCATGACACTTTCATTCATCCAAAAGGAGTGTTTGCCACGTTTTGCATGGAAGCATAGATGTTGGAGGCACCAGAGCAGAAATGGCGAGCGGCCCCACTTGTGGAGGTCAGAAGCTAGAGGCCTCAAATGGATCGGAGGATCATTGCTGGAGGCCAAGAGGCGAAGGTTCCCGCATGGACGTCTACACGTGATGGCACCTCATTGGAGTTTCAAAAAGTGATTTTGTGATGTAATAGTCTGCATTACCCCCTGACCATGTACTCTATCAGTAGGGTAGGTGGTTAGGGGCAGTTATAGCATTGTAATGAAACCCTTGATCTCCCATTATAGATAGACCTGCACAGGCACCCAGCCTGGGGCGGTTGAGAATTGGTTAAGATTTCTGAGTCTTGCACCACACATTTAGTTCTTGAGTTTACTACTTTTGCTATACCCTCGTTGGAGTTTGTTAGCCCTCGATTATCGAATCCCAATAGGTAAATCCTGGGCCATGGACACAGCGACGTGCTGAGACTAGGCTCCAAACCATGATAGTCGTCGCCGCCTGAGTCACTGCTAGACTCGAAGCGGTCATCATCAAAATCCTCTAGGATGGTGAAATCATGGATCTCGATTAGCTTTCACGAACGCTCGGAACTAGAGCATGTCTCTCTTGGAATGAATTAACTCATCAGCTCTGAGGAAGAGAGGAGGAGCATGCTCCACAAAGGTCTACTCTAGCTCGGGGATGATGCAGCCAACTTCATTGGGAATGAAATCAGGGTGCACCACCCAAGCAGCGACCAAAAACTATGAAAGGTCTATCGCCGCCTCTATGTCTGAAGCAACGTCGAAGACTAGACACGACGAGCCCAACACCTCTTGGGTTGTGGATGATGACCAAGATGAGTGGGAAAGTTCTCAATGGCCAACATGAGCTTGAAGTGCAACAACGAGAACAAAGCGTCGGACTGGTGCCTGTAGCGACCAAAGACCAGGGTGAGGTCGGTTGTCGGCAGTCGAGTAGCATGCAACACTCAGTCCACCATGCCACCCTCTTGGAAGGAAAAGAGGAAGGAACCCGCCCTATACCGCTGGACTCACACCTCATCCTCGGACATGCCATAGTGCAAGTACCTGTTCCGGTGAGGCTGACAGTCATGACCCCCCCCCCTCACAAATGTGACCAAGGAGTTGCCTAGTTGCTCCTCCGCTGCATCCATGACCGTAGTGCGTGGAATGACCCTCAACTCAAACCTAGGTTGTTGTTGTGAAGCACCTAGTGGGGCCGATGGTGATGGGGGAGGCAGCGATGGGGAAGGAAGGGTGTGGTGCGATGGAGACCCCTCCTGCGTGGAACTGACTGCATGGCTCAGAGGGTGGAGGAGCCAGAAGATTTTGACCTCAATGCCACACCACCCGCAGGCCCAAAGGGTCGTTGGTCCTGCTTGCTTGCCTGCTTGGCTAGGGCGATGTCACCTGCCCTCAGGTTGATCACCACAAACATTGGGTGCTGGGGATGTGGCGGTGCTCCGTGTGACATCCCACCCCTAAGCAGGGATGGTCAGTCCTAACCAGGATCCGGACGAGGTGTCAACACCGAGGCATTGACGCATAATACACACATACATGGCCCGAATACAGAGTTATTACATAAGTTCTTGAGTTACAAAGAGATACATAGATAATGAAGTTCTCGAGGTTTTAAAAACACATAGCGGAAGCGAAACCAACATACTAACACTCGGCGATACAAGGGCCCGCATCGGCCCTAAGATGTGAAGTCCTCGGCTGCTGCTCACGGGGCGGGC
>VSTD030004165.1:0-10450 GCA_008808055.3 Sporobolus alterniflorus
AGTTCATTGCCTTGGTGTCTGTACAAGGATTCTAACAAAATTAAATTTGTATTTTTCTGAGGTTTTTATAATTTTCTAGGTATTTATAACCACAAAGGAATTTCTGGAATATATAATTGAATAATTGGAATTAAAAAAGGATTAAAAATAATCCAACCGGCCCGTGGGCCGATTTCGGCCCAAAGGCCATGCCTTAGCGGGCTGGTGGCATACGGGCGGTTACAGGCTGAAAGGTCGGGACGGCCCATGGACGGCAACGGCACGACGCGGGGTGTGGCCAGCGCACCGCGGTCGCGGCCCGTGCGGTGGCACGGTCGACGACGGCTGGCCGATGCTCGTGGCGGGGCTAGGCCGGCGGCGCAAGCTCTAGGGAGCCTCGGGGCGGGCACTCGACAAGTTGTTAGGAGGGGAGCTCACTCGAGTGGCGTGCCGACGGTGAGAGGGCGGAGTTCGGGCGGGCGATTGCACACATCGACACCGAACGTTGAGGTGGTGGCCGACGGTGACTCCGTCGAGGTCTTGCGGCTAGGGGGGCTATGCGGTCGTTAGGGCCGAGCCAATTTAGAAGAGAAGGCACAGATGCGGAGCTCACCGAGGAGGGAAATGGCGGCGGCACGTCGGTGCAAATCCGGCGAGGTTGGTGGCGCTTCGGCGCTCTAAATTGGTGGCGTCGGGTTTCCCGATTTGGGTATCAAAACCGGCGGCTTCGGTTTGGTCATTTGGGTCTCAAAATCATCACGGCGGTTTCTTGGTTTTGGACCTCAAAACCAAGCGGGCTACGGTTTGTCCGTTGCGCTAGAAAACTGACGGAGGATGAAAGATGGTGTGGAGCACGTGTCGAGATCTAGCGGCTTGCTTCTCATGAAAGCAAGTTGGACTTGGGTTTTTCAGTTTGCCTCAATATTGGCGAAGGCGCGACGGCAGATAGTGCATATGGCACCATCGTAGAGGTTGCATCGAGTTACAGCGGAAGACAGACATGTCGATGCGACGGGTTGCGTTGGACCCTTCTACCCCAAAATCACCATTTTCTATGTACTAGACCATAGGGGCAATTTAGTCTATAATATTTTACTTGACCATATAAATATGACTTTAAAGGGATGAGCCTCCTTACCACTTATTCATTTATATTTCATATTTTCTACAATAAAGAAAGTGATCTTTATGAATCGATTCTAAACGTAAGGCTATGAAAAATCGGTTTTTGGATTTCAGTTGTGCCCCTCGTTTTTTGGCCTTGTTCTTTCTCAAGATCTGAGATTTGCTGCTCGTGTGCGCCGGCAAGATCTATTATTTTTGTGTTACATCGGTCACAGCGACAGTATTGCCGGGCCGCGCTCATTCCTCCCGTTTGAAGATATTCGTTCCGCACCCTTGATTCAATTTCTTCGGTGTGCTCCTGATCTTGGATTTGGCCTCGAGCCTCGGTCCGGCCTTGGTTCTCGGTTTTAGATTCGTTTGTCTGTCCGGCAAGTACCTTGTTCCAGCCCATTTCCTCTAGCGTATGTTGATTTTCAGCCTGGCTTCGATTCGCGCGCCCGTTTTTGTTTTTGCTTTGCTGCTGCTCTCCGCTCTCTGCTGTATAGCGCGCTGTCAAGGTCTCCGGTCAGACTTCGATTTTTCTCGGCGTTTCGTCTCGCTCAGTCCTGCGCAGGCGCCGGTCTGCAGCCAAGATTTTTCCTTCACCGCTCAGATCTACCGTTGTTTGGTCTCGGCTTTTGGGTCGAATCCCAGTCCGTGATTAGTTGGCGCCGCCTGCGTTTTTCTTCGTCGGGTCCTGCTCCGGTTCTAGTGGCAAGGGATCCTGTTCCCGCGCTTGGATCCGCCCGAAGGCCATTTTCGTCTTTCGTTGCTCCCTGCGCGAATTGATTTCCCAGGCCTCGAGCATCCGCGCCAGTCCGAGCTGGGATTCCCATCGACAAGCGAGTTGCTGTTCCAGCTCGTCTCATCAGGTCACGCGTGGCTAGGATTTTTGTTCCCGAGCTCGTTGCTGCGTCTCTGCGGCCGGTTTCTGCTGTTCTCGATTTGCGTCTCGATTTGGTTGCGAGGAACTGTGATCCAATTTCTTCTCTCTGGCCTCCGTGCTGGTTCTAATGTGTTTGTGTAGACTTTTATGGTTGTTTTTCAGACACTACAAGTTGACTACAAGTTATTTGATGAAATATTTATGAGAGGAAAGTGTTATCATTATTTTACTTGTTACTTTTACTTGCACTGAGTTGTGTTTCAGTGCGTTTTCTGATTCCTAACCCGGTTTCGAGGGCTAATAATTTTTCTATAGCTATGTAAACCTTATCGAGTTAGAAGAGATGTGTGTTGGATCTGTTTTGGGACATATGCTAAGTTCTGATGAGAAAATTTAATTGACTATCATCATCCCCCTCTGATTGCCTTCTCCGGTCCTTCACTCTATGATGTGCTGCTTCACATTGTAAGTCCGCAAAAACTATCTTCTTTAATATATATACTCAATATACGTGTTATATACGTCTAACAAATTTAGGATTTTGTATGTAGGTACATGCAACAACAAACTCTTCATAGAATGGGAAGAGAGTCTTCTGCATATTTTAACCCACAAATATCGACAAGAACTAATCTCCAAACAACTAGCAATCGACAATTAGTTATTTAATATTTTGCCAAGACAATGAGACACTATAGAAATAGGGAGATGTTAGTCGTATCGTTGAACATGTGTAACAATTGGGTAACCATATCAATTTTTATCAAGTGTAACCAATCTTTATGTAATATTTACTTGATACATAGACCTTGGGTAACATTTGATTGGTAAATATAATTGAATATATCATCTCTGTTTGGCTTTATATATGTTTCTGCGTGAGTATGTTGCTGTATGTGTGATATCCATTCCGACAATGTGACTGTCAAATCCTGGCTAGTTCTAGGATGCAGCCGGCAACCAGAATGTACATGGGGGGCATCAAATAGGAGACGCGAGTCTAATATGACGCGTCTTCTATTAGTGCCACAGTGACCCTACCGACAACTAAATCGGCGACATGCTAAGATAAAGCGCGTCTCGGATTTCATAGTAATGGGAGACACGCGACCTTGGCCACATCTCGTATTAGTGTCATAGGGACACTGTCGGGAATCAAATCGAAGACGCACTGTGACTTTGTGTGTCTCCAATGTATGCTAATCAGAGAGGTCGCGCGTCTCCGATGACTATGTAATGTCAAACGCAACGATAGAGACACATGATCTGCGCGTCTCGGATGAGGCTTTCTCACATAGTGCATACTTTTTTCCTCATAGTGGAAGCTCAGAAGGGTATGAGGTTTTTAATGAGGCGGAGCCCATGCAATCCTGAAGCATTAATATAAGCTGGGCTTCTCCACCGGCCGTCATGCCCTCCGGCGGCGCCGCACCCGTTGAGCTCCTCCAGCGGCCGTCGCACTTGTGCCCGGTTCGGCTCGGCCCGTGGCCGGCCCGACTCGGTCACTCGCTGCGCCTGGCCCCTACACCGCCTCCGTCTTGTCGGCGTCCAGTCCCTGCACCGCCTCCATCTAGCTGGCATGCTGCACTCGGCCGCCTCCCCGACGCCGCCCTTTTCCATTAGTGAGCCCACCCCACCACCCCTCCCGGACACCAATGTGATCTGTGGCAATGTGATTTCCCTTGGACGCCAATTTGATTTCTATTGCAATGTTGTAGGACAACACATGTTCTGTTAGATTAAAGTATGACCTCCGAAATGTGTAGTTCACATGATAATTGATTTTATGATTACAATTGTGACGCTAATATGCACTTGGATTAAAGTTTCAGATTTTATTATTACAATTGTGATCCAAAATGTTTCAGATTTTATGCAGTTGTGACCCTAGTATGCACTTAGATAAAAGTATTGTGTGGACTTTGTGGCACACCCGAAAATTGGAATACTTTCTGATGCAATTGATCCCTGAAATGATTATAGTATTGATGTGTTAGTGTGTATAAATATGTTCAGTTCAAAGTATCTCATAGTGCAAAAAACTTATTGCAGGATTGTGCAAAAAACTTATTGCAGCTTCCAACATTGGATGATGACTCAAGCTCCTCGACTTTCACCACCTTGAGGTCCCCCGCCTCTCCGAGCTCCTCGACCTGCAAGTAGTGATGCTTATTGCTTATTTGATGCATTGTACAAATATTTGATGCATTGTTTAAATTTGGTGCAGGTTTTGGCCCAGACCCTGTTGTCGTGCCACATCTTCACCGTCATCGACGACCGAGGTGCATGCTTCTTCACCCGATCCTGATGTGTTAGGTTTAGTTTAAATTTGATGTAGTGTAGGTAATTTATCTTTTCTAAGGACCATTGTTAGTTACATAACCTATGCGTCACCTATTTCAAACTGTCCTGGCTCACATGTGCTACACATGTGAGCCGTGTAGGTTCAAAATTCTCCCATTTTTGGACAGCCTCAGAGTGATCATGAAAGCATGCTATTGATGACGAGACGTGAGGTCCGGAAAAAATTTCGGTAGCATAACCCTGTTGTTCTCCGCTGCACCATTTTCAGGCATGCAGTTGGAGAGCAATGGGGTTATGCTGCCGAAATTTCATTTGGAGCCCGTGGCTCATCATAAATAGCATTCTCTGACGATCACTCTTCAGTGGGTTTAGAACATATCCTTACCTATAGATTTAGGGCCATCATGCATGACTAGGAACGTGAAAGTGAAACTATTTTAATTCTTTACCTTACTACAATATCATGTATGGGTGACGATCATCGGTGGATGTATGATGGTTGGAAGAGAAATGGGGCGCACACGGATGAGTGGTGGGAAAAGACAAATGATTTATTGAGCGTGCATTCTCTTTGGTGACTACTAAAAAGATCAGGTATCCATGTGTGAAATATCAAAACGTGAGGTGTTTTAACAAGTTCATATCGAGCAAACACCTAGTTCGGAATGGTGACCATGCTCGCTTTTGTGACCCGGCTCATGGCTATTAAATCCAAGTTCTTTTTTTCCAACAACTGCTACAATGAGCTTATGAAATTAGTTGGAGATGTCCTTCTGAATCCTAATAAGCTGCCTAAAGACATGTACCATTCCAAGGAACTTGTCAAGGGGCTCAGTATGGATTATGAGAAGATTGATATCTGCCAAAATAGTTGCATGCTTTTTTGGAAGGAACACAAGGAAGAAAGCAAATACTTGAAATGCGGTAAACCGAGATACGTCGAGGTCATAAATGATGATGTTGAAACGGTGACAATAGAGGTTGCACATAAGCAAGTTCATTACATGCCCATTGCACCTCAACTGAAATGGAAGTTTCTCTTAGAAAGAACCATGATTCATATGCAGTTTCACAAATATGGTGAGAGGGAGAGCAAAGAGGTGATGGTGCAGCCTTCAGATTCAGACGCGTGGAAGGCTTTAGACAACTTTGATCCAGAGTTTGCTCATAACGCGAGAAATGTTCTCATTGGGCTGGCAACTAATGTCTTCACACCTTTCGGTGACAACGTAGCATCGTACTCCTGCTGACCTGTGTTTATTGTTCCATACAATCTTCCTCATTCTCTTTGCATGAAGTATGAATTTATGTTTCTTTGCCTCATTGTACATGGTCCGGACCATCCTGGACCAAAACTCAATGTGATGTTGAAACCCTTGATCGATGAGTTGAAAGAGATGTGGAACAGAGTTGAAGCTTATGACTCTCACAAGAAACATAAATTCACAGTCCGGGCTGCATATCTGTGGTCGATTCACTTGATCTCGACGAGAGAGGAGGAAAACCTCATGCTCCATTTTGTCTGAATGTTAAAGACAGAAAAGAAGTGATGAGATGGATGAAAAGATTGAAATTCCCCAATGGTTACACTGCAGGATTGAAACGATGTGTGAATGTGATGGTAGAGAAAATTCATAGGTTAAAGAGCCATGATTACCATATAATAATTGAAAGACTACTGCATGTAATGTTACGTGGATACCTTGATGATGAAATCTGAGAAGCGCTAGCTCAGTTAAGCTATTTCTATATACAACTATGTGCTAAAGAAATAAAAAAAAGATATGGTGGAGAAGTTGGAGATGGAGATATTGGTGCTTATATGCAAATTAGAAAAAATATTTCCTCTAGGGTGGTTCAATCTGATGCATCATCTTCTTGTTCATATTCCATATGAAGCTAAGGTTGGTGGCCCTATGCAGTATAGGTGGATGTATCACATTGAAAGGGCACTGAAGTATCTTAGAGCAATGGTTGGTAATATGGCAAGAGTTGAAGGCTCCATCACCGAATCTTTTCTGCTTAAGGAGATAACATACTTTTTGAGTGTATATTTTGTGGAGGAACACAATGTCAATGCTCTTACCTTGAGATAGAATGTCGATGAAGAACATCCTCTCAGTGACCTTAAAATCTTTCAATGGAGAGGCACAACTACAAACAACAGCACGACCTATTATTATACTCGAGAAGAACGAACGTCTGCTTTTCTCTACATGTATAGCAATATTAAAGAGATGGATCCATATTTCATGTAAGTGTCTATTGTATTTCTTACCTCCTTAGTCAAGTACCTCTAGGACTTATTCATTTATTTTTCTATATAGTGAATTCGACAAATAGAATTGGAGGTCTAATCATCAACCTACAAATAAGCAGCTAGTTGCAATGTGACGATGTGGGATAAATGGAGGACCAAATTTCATCGACTAGTTTTGAATTCTTGTACAACCTTCTTGTGATATTTTCCTCCTCTTATGTACAAACTTTTTGTGATATTCATGTACAAACTTCATATCCTTTTTAGTGCACCAAAGTTGCCAACATCCATGATGACTTACGCTATCTATCCTATGGGAGTGTGACTGTTAGAAGCTACGGTGCATATGTTGTCAATGGCTTTTACTTCTGGTCAGCCCCATTTGAGGCCGCACGTCCTCGAGCAGCAACAGTCAATTCAAGAGTTGTGACTAGGGCAATGAATGAACAAGGATAAGAAATTAACTATTATGGAATCATTCAACAGATTTTGGAGTTCAGTTTTGCGCGGGACAAAGAACTAAAAGTAGTTTTCTTTGTTTGTAATTGGTTCGATAGCATTCATGGGATCCGACATAACAAGTATGGCATGGTTGAAATGAAACACAATGCTAAACTACTAGGCAATGATTATTTCATTCTTGCACATCAAGTGGAACAGGTGTATTATTTAAAATACACTAGTCAGAAGCTGGCTACTTGGTGGGTAGTGTACAAAGTGAATCCCTGTGAATGGTTATATACTCATACCGATGCTGCCTATCATTTCGATGATGAACATGTTGATGATATCTATCAAGAAGAAGAATTGCCAACCTCTTTTGTTATCGAGCCTGGTGCAGCACTTGATTCCTTAGTTCGAGATGGTGCCGATGTCACCGTTCTTCAGAAACGGAAATGACAACCAGTGAAGAAAAAATGTAATAGGTGGTCTACATTAAAATGGAGACAACTTCATATTGATCCCGATGAATCTTGACAAGTAAAATTTTAGTAATACTTTGATGCTCAATGATTACTAATTTATTTGCCAACATGTTACTTTTGTATTACTTTGATGCTCAATGATTATTACTTTATATAATTGTTACACTAACTTATATTCTTTTGTTTAACATGATGAACCACAAGCTGAAGCAGATCGTGGTGAGGGCGAGCTGGGCTAGGAAGTCGCTTTTTCAGGGGAGTTCTTCTAGTAGCAGTAGGCGAGAAGCCATGCAAAGGTGTGCGCGTGATGAGCAGCATTCTATAGCTTTTCAAAGATCCGACGATGAAGAGGAGGAGCAGCGTGGTGAGGAGGAGAATGTAGGGGAGGGGCCCAACAAGAAGGAGGAGGGTGAGGAGGATGAGCTTGAGCGTGTGTTGAGGCAGACTCAAAGAAGCCACATGGTTGCTCCTCCTATTCCGTCCACACGGGAAGAGGATAGGGTTCCAGTATGGCCACTGTGTGATAGTAAGTACATATTAGATTTGTTTAGTTTTTTATTCTATGCACGATGCTCACTTTTTTTGTTTATTGTCTTTCAATTCCTGGTTAGACACCAGATTTGACAGAAGAGGTCACCATAGGCAGGTTAACACCATGTTGGGTAACCTTCTTCGTCTGAACTACCTAGGAGTTGTGGAGAGGGGTGCTGGTCGTAGTGGACTAACGACAAGCTGGCTTGACTACGCATGTGCACCAGATGTAAGATATGGAAATGCTTAGGGAGTCATGAGGAAAGCATTCTAGGTAAGTTCATATATGTTTATAAGTTCTGTCACCTCCTACAATACATAATTTTTGTACTAACCGTCAAATGTTTGTTATTGTAGAAACGTTTCCATGTGAATGATGATGAGAAAGAACACATGAATCATGTTTTAGAGGAGTGTTCTAAGAATGTGTGCAATGATATTACCTCCAACTTGAGAATCCATGCAACAAATGCATATTTGAAGGCTCATGGTGTAGAGGTCAATAATTTTAAGGACCACTCAACTACTTTATTAACCGTAGACCAGTATGCTTCGGTAAGTGATAATTTACTAATCTTGTAGTTTCTTACTAATTGTGCATCATGTTTACTAATCTTGGAAGTTCATGTGTAGGTCGTACTACTGGGTTTTGAATCCATGCTAGATTCTTATTAGGCCTTTTGTGAGATATGAGCTACTCCCTAATATCAAGAGAAGTCAGCAAAGAAAATGAAGCCAGGGGAGCTTACTAGAACACATGTGTTTGGGGCCGATGGATACGTTCGTATGGGTCAATGAATAGTAAATCCTCATATATAATTTTTTTATAAACATATATACAATGATATGCTACTAATTGCTACATGCAGAAAACTGAGACCTGTTTTGCACCTAAACCCATTGAGCTGTTTCACCATGGGTATAAGGGATCAGATCCTGAACACCCTGACACCCTGTGTAGTCAGGTGGCCGAAGATCGATTGGTAAGTTCATAATTTTGAACTACTTATTAACTATTCAAACTCTAAGTTGTAACTTTGGTTCCTAATCGCAGGAGAAATATGGGCAGGAGATGGAAAGACACTATGGTGTAGGGTATGATTGGAGGAACACCCCTATTGTTGGGGTGGCCGTGCATGCTACTGGTGGCGGAAAGACTCACGGATGGTGAGATCATTAGTATTTTTGTTCTCTGTTTTGATGTTTCGTTTAAATACACTTGACATCTTTTGAATTTTGAAGGTACGCGATGTTCAAAGGGTTAATTGTCTTGACTCAAGTGCAACTTGGTAGAGAATCTTCGTCTAGGAGTTCGGGTGGTAGTACCCGCCGCCGTCACACGAAGCAAGATATTGCGAACGAGAAGATGGAGTAGTGGCTAAGGGAGAATAAAGAGTACAACTTGCAGGTGCAAGAGTACTACAGGCAGTGAGACGCAACATTTGCCTAGCAATAGGTGGCAATGCAAGTAAGTATGATCGTGAACAATCAGCTTTTGGAGAATTGAACACTTCATTTGTATTACTAACAAGTTGCGTTCACAGGCATATTTTGAACAGCAAGGCATTCCATTCCCATAGGTGCAGATACCGCCACTGGCTCCGCCAGTGCGGATGCACCATTTGGGACATGCTTCAGCTGAGGTTTGCCAAACTTGGTTAATTGTGCTAAATTTAATCTTTTGTTGTTCATAATGCTAAACTTGGTAACTTCTAGTTATTTAGTCAATTATAGTTCAATATGATGAATTTGTTGCATGTTAACAAGGTCAACCAAGGATCGGGCATAAATGACTATGAAACCCCACTATTGGCCTCCGGACCACATAGAGACGAGGTATACTAGCTACACACGACTTGTCCATGATATTGCTTTTAAATGCTCTCTTTTGAGTCCACAACTTAGTATATCTCATATTGACCAATTATTAGCTTAAGTTTATTTTCTAACTCATAACAAGTTCTCTAATCATGCTATGTTCTATTTCTTTTAGCCTCTACCGAGTTCCAACTTTGTTAACACCCTTTTGGCATTCGAAGGTAGCCACAACTCCAACGACCCTCCTCATCCAAATGTATAATGAAAATTCCCTAGTTGATATCTATGGAGCAAACTTGTATGTTTATCGATGATACTTGTATGGATGAGAAGATGTGTATGGATGACACTTGTATGGATGCGACATTGATATGTATGGATGACACTTATGTGTGTGAGTAAGACTTGAATGGAGATGAGACTTATGCGTATGGATGAGATCATTGCTTATGATTGTTGTGTATGACTGTATATATCTATAATTATGTGTATATGTGTTATTTTCCATTCTAAAATTGGTGTAAAATTGAAATGAGGATGTGTGGAACCCCTGGTACACATTAACATTCAACGGCTAGTAAAAACCTCCAAAAATAGTCCAGTAATATTTTCGGCGGCTAGTAGGAAACTGCCGAAAATATG
>VSTD030004166.1:0-10448 GCA_008808055.3 Sporobolus alterniflorus
CTGCAGCAGCTCCGCTTGATCATGTGGGCTTATTTCAGCTCTGATGCACACAGTCCTATCTGGCACTATGGGGTCGAGCGGTAGTCTGGTGAAATCACCTTTGGCTTCGATTGCTTTCTTGAATTCTGCTAGTATTTCTTGTTTGGGCGGTGGCAACTCTGATTGATTTGTATATTCTCTCAAAAAATGTATGTTCTTGTGCCCTGGAAAAAAACCGCGCTCAATATTTCTGACTTCCTTTTAACTGCTGAATGCAGTTATTACACCGAAGGTGGCTGGGACTTTAAGGCAAAGGTATGTTGAATACATCACGGCTTCGAATGTATTCAATAATCCTCACCCAAAAATGGCATTGTAAGGATACATCATGTCTACAACATCGAAGGGTGTATAATCTATGCGGGGGTTTTTTTGGGGTACCGAAAGAGACAGGTAGTGTTATCACTCCAATGAGCTCAATTCTCTTGCCACAAAAGCCGTAGAGGGGCTTCGTCGGTTCCTTGAGCTATTTCTTATCATAACCCATCTTTTCAAAGGTGGATAGAAAAAGTATTTCTGCTTGGCTGCCATTGTCGATAAGGATTTTTTACACATCCCACCTATCAATGTGAATGGTGAACACCATCGCATCGGTGTGAGGGAATAAGGTTAGGTTGACGTCTTGGGCAGAGAAGGTTATAGGAATGTGAGACCACTTTGTCTGTGTAATGGGGCATTCGATGACTATGTGGTTTACCTTTCTGTAATAGTCTCGGCGGTACCGCTTGCTGTTGAAATCGGTGTTGGAACCTCCAGTAATCATAAGGATTGTGTCATGGGTTGGGAAAGCTTCACTCTATTGCTGGTGTTCTTGATTTTGTGGGGGAGGTTGTGGTGGTGGATTGGCTTTATTTTTGATTTGAGGGTTATTGGTTGGCCCTGGGTAGGTGATTTGTGGAGCTGGTGGATGATATGTGATTTACGGAGCTGGTGAAGGGTATGTGATCTGTGGAGCTGGTGGAGGATATGTGATCTACGGAGCTGGTGGACGTTGTGGATGGTTGGTCGTGGCATAATGGTGAGATTGATAATATGCCAGATGTGGTGCTTGGTTGGTTTGGTAGACTTGTGGTGAAAAAGGTGGAGGATAGGATGGTGAGTACTATTGGTGGTGAGAGTTCCATTGCATGATGTGGTTAACTTGCCTAGGTGCGGACTGCTGTGAAGCTTTCACTAAGTCTTGATCCATCTTCTTTTTTGACTCAATGTAAATGGGGCAATCTTTGGTGCGATGGTCCGTCTCATTATCGTGGTACATGCAGTACAGAGGTCTGACTGTGTATGGGCCTCGACCTCGATCATGGCCCCGATTTGTTGTTCCACCCCTTTGGTTGTATTGGTTGAATCTCTGGTCGGAGGCGGTGTTGTGGCTTGTTTGCTGCGATGGCGTCTAAAATTTTTCTCCCAATTCTCTGGTGGTCCACGTCCATCAAAATTGATGTTGTGCACAGATTTGGGGTAGCTACACTAGCTTTCATTGTGTCGAGGTCTAGGGTCTTCGTCTGCTTTTGAAACTTTTCTCTGCTGCTCAAGCTTGCGAAAGTGCTGAATCTCGGATTTGTTGAACTTGGTGAACTGCTCATAGAGCTCCCACATTGTTTTGGGCCGCTCTCTAACTAGATGGTTGTGCAACGGTTCTGCACACAGGGCTTTGATGACTTGTGTGATGGCTTAATCATCTGATACCTCTGGGGCTTGTGCTTTCATTTGTAAAAACCTCTGGTAGAAATTGAGGAGTGTTTCTTTATCTCTCTGGGTGCACGATAGAAAATCTTCTTCTGAGTCGAGCTTCGCTTGGAAACATTGGAAGTTGAGCAAGAACTTTTCTTTCAGCTGCGGCCAAGAATAGATGCACCATGGCAGGAGCCTGGAATACCAGTTTGTGGCAACGTCCTCTAAGAAAATGATTAAGGATTTGGCGAGGATGGCTTCTTCTCCTCTGGCTGAAGCTTTGACAGCTTCGTAGGACATTAGAAATTTGCGAGGGTCAGCATTTCTATGATATTTGGGTGGGGGAGTGGCTCGGTAGTGTGGGGGCCATGGTGTGAGCTGCAGGTGGTTGACTAGTGCACTTTTGCGGTCTATGTTGCGGTGATGAAGGTGGTTGATGATAGGGAATGTCGTAATTTTGTGGCGATATGTTGTAGTTTGGCGGAGGTGGCGGGAGAATGTTGTAGTTCGACGGAGGTGGCGGGTTGGTGTTGAGGTGTTGTTGCCCCTGATCCAGTGGTTGTTCCTGTCTCTACTCTTGTTGGTGGAGGATACCAATAGTATATTGCAACTCTGCTAGCCTTGCGCGCTCCCTATTGATGTGCTGTCTCCAAGCTTCAGCGTGCTGAGCGGCCTCTTGTCTTCTCATGATAGTTTCTTGTTCCTATCGCAGTCTCTCTATTTCTTGTTAGATCCTGATCAGCTCACTCTCGTCAGCTTCGGCTTCTTCTACTTCGTCCCAATCTTGGACTTCAATTTGGTTGAACTTGGCTTCACCCTGGTTGACTTGCGACGGTGGTGGAAGCGGGTTGGTGTTGAGGTGTTGGTCGTTTCTTGATGGTGGACATGGTCAGTCAAAGGTTAGCCTTGCGGCTTCAGTGATGGTGGGGAGGATTTGAGTGGATGGTTGTTGGAGTGGGGGTTGTTTTGGTTGGAAGTTTGGAGTAAGCCTTCGTCTAGATGCAGACGTTGGCTGACTCTTCTCGGTGGCATCGTCAGGGTTGTTTCCAAGCTTCAGACACGGTGGGCGCCAAGTGTTGGGATCAAATAGCTGAAGGCTGCTTGATCCCAAACATGGGAAAATGTGAAGGTATCAATCACTCGATGGGCAGTAATAAATGCACTGAATCCCTTCTCTAGGGGAATCCCCAGGGGGTCTATTTATAGGGGCGGTTAGGGGGTCTAGTAATAATATCCAAACGGCCCCTCTAACCACCCTATTCACACTGAGCATACAATCATGAGGGCGATACAATCGTTTTACATTGTCATATACTTTACACCAAGCCTATCAGATGGTGACACATGTCCTCTCCTAGGCAGACCTTCGCCAGACATAGCAAGTCGGGCCTTCGGCACAGGATCGCTACCCGATGAAGATGGCGAAGGGCCTAATGCGACCCTCCATTGCCATGGCCACCCACGACCTTCGCCGCGATCGCCACTCTGGTGTTCCTATTGGATTATAAGATGAAGGTATGTTAATGAGTCAGCACATGCGAAGATTATAACCTGATAGCACCAAGGGGGCCTCTATCTTGCATCTCTTTGGAGCCTGCAGAGTTAGCGAGTGTGATAGCACTGGGGGCCTTTGATATGCAGGGCCTTCATCTTGCATCCCTAGCAGCCAGGGTGTTGACCGAACAGACTGCCCCCTAGAGAAGAAGAGGAGGTTGATCCGTAGCGATGGGAGCTCCGTCTTGGAGTCCACGTCAGTGGGGTAGCAAGCCCCAAGCACTACTGCCACAGAGTCGGTGCATGATTCCGGTGGCAGCGGGTCCATAGCAGAGCAAGTTGGTACCAAGAAGTCTGCCACACCTACGACGTACCCTAAGGTAGCAGCCAATAAGACTGCAACGATGACAGAGTCGAGCGGCTCTAGTGGCGGCAGATCCGGACCAGCGAAGGTGAACACCGAGAAGGCTATCAGCCCCACACCGGACTTGACGGCGGTGGCCAACAAGACTGCGGCAATGATGGAGTTGAGTAGCACTGGGGGCGGAGGATCCGATGCAGCGTAGGCAAACGCCGAGGAGGCTCCCGACGCCACATCAGACCCAAAGGTGGCGGCTAAGAGCCCCGCGAAGACGATGGGGTCAAACAGCTCCAGCCCTCCTCGCAATTGGTGACATGCCATCTAGTCCTGTTGGGGCCCCGTTATGTAATACATTTTTGAAGATTTTCTTTTTCTCCCTTCCTTTTTTGTGTGGGTTTATTGACACTTGCTTCTACTCTCCAGGACGTCGAAACCGAATGTCACGCCTTCTCCCCAGGGGTCTGAAGCCTAAGGCACTACCGGGGGCGGTGGCCTCTAGGTCTCAACGGCAGGAGCTACACTCGACGGTGTTGTCCCGCCCCCTAAGACTGACTCGGCGACGGATGCAACTTCTATTGGTGGTGCTTCAGCCAGAACTAATCCAGTGGTAGGGGTGTCTTCTTCACAGTTGCAGATGGGGGTAGCGACCACCTCGCCGAATGATGACGATGAGTTTGAGGTCGTCATGGGATGTCCCTGCCTCCAGGTTCCAGAGCCAATCTCGCTCCCCGCGGCGCTGGAGTGGCCCATGCTGCTACACCAAGTGCATCATGTGTTCCATCGGGAGTGGAATGAGCTAGGGGTGGAGCAGTAGTGCCTCAAGGAGTGGGGCTCCCTGCTTATGGCACAGACTAGGTCTAAGAAGCAGAAGGCACCAGTGAAGAGGGCGCAACTGGAGGCAATGGAGGAGGTGCTTAAGGAAGAACATGTTGCCATTGGTAAGCTGGACCAGTCGACCCGGGACCTATTGGAGGATACTAAGGAAGCCCATGCCAAAGCTGATGCCTGCTTCAACACCTATGTAAAGCTACAGGAGGACCTCGAGCGGTGTGTGAGCATTGTTTTGTTGCAGGAGCTGGCAGTTGTGAAGCAGGAGCTGCAAGAGAAAGAAGAGGAGATCGTCGGCAAGCTCGCATGTGAGCGCAGCGAGCTCGAGTCCCACGCCGCCGACCTCAGTGCTCATGAGGCTGCTCTGGCAATGGAGCTGGGGCACTTGTGGAAGACGTGGGAGGACCTTTGCAACCACGAGCTCACCATCTCCACACAACAAGGCATCCTGGAGGATCGCGCCATTGCGCTGACTTCCAAAGAGAAGGATCTAGCTGACAAGGAGAAACGGCTAGTGAAAACAGAGCTCCAGGGGCTGGCTACCAAGTGCAAGACGGTGGAGGAGCTCCAAGCGACACAGGAGGTCAAGGCACAGAAAGTCTGGGACTTCCTGGGCCAGACTGAAATGGCGCTGGCGCCCCTCGGTTTCAGCTCTATCCGCTCCGGGGAACCGGCACGAGCGGTGAGCAATAAGCTCCCCATGTTGGAATCCGCATGAGCCAAGATGCTGATGCTAGAGGAAGTCATTGGCGAGTAGCTGGAGGCCAGAGGGTCACATCCTAGCAGAGAAGGTGGCGAAGCACGTGATGATGTGTTTCTGGAGCTAGGACCCAACATCTCCCTGGAGCCGGTGGTGCATGGACCCACAACAAACATAAAGGAGGCGGCCAAGGACAGCATCCAGGTGGTCACCAAGATCATGGTTGCACAGTTCTAGCGCTAGCCAGAACACGAATAGGGCTCTCGTTCCAGCTTGTGTCTGCTAGAACTTTTTGTGCCTTGTATATAAACTTGTTATTATCTTTGTTTCTTGTTGTAGCTGATCTCTTCAGGTCCTTAGCAGCACAAGGACCCAAAAAAATTTTGCTGAAAAAATGTCCTACTTATAGTATGCACCATAGTGGCCCCCTGGTAGGTGTTGCCAGAGGTCTGGGAATGTCTGCCACTTAGTTGTAGGACGTCGATGGCGGGCCCCCTGGGAGGTGGTGCCGGAGATCCGAGAGCGTCCACTACCTATGTTGAAGACGTCGATGGCAGAACCCCTAGGAGGCAATGCTAGAGATCTAGGAGTGCCCACCACCTATGTCGAAGCCATCGATGGCGGCCCCCCTGGGAGGCAGTGCCAGAGATCTGGGAGCGCCCACCACCTATGTCAAAGACGTTGATGGCGGGCCCCCTGGGAGGCGATGTTGGAGATCCGGGAGCACCCACCATCTATGTCAAAGACGTCGATGGTGGGCCCCCTGGGAGATAGTGTCGAGAATCTGGGAGCACCCATCACCTATGTCGGAGACGTCGATGGCTATTCCAAGCACTACTTTTGGATGCTATGATAATCTATGCAAGAAAAAGCGGTCCCACTGCTGCACTAAGGGTAAAACTTATAGAGGTGCTCTATGTTCCATGGATTTGGTAGTGGTGGTCCATCCTTTGTAGACAGGTGAATGCACCTAGGGTGGCAGATTTGTATCACTCGAAAGGGACCCTCCTAGCAGGGGAGAGCTTGTTCGCGCCTTCATGGGTGAGTATGCGTCAGAGAACTAGGTCGTTCACCTTGAGCTGCCAACTACGCACAAACCATTGGTGCTAGAGCCAGAGCGCGTGACAGTACCGTGTGTTTTAGACAGCTGCTTGCCATCTTCACTCATTGATGAGGTCGATATCATCACACTGGAGCTGGTCCTATGCGGCTTTGTCATATGCTTGGACACGGGGAAAGACAATGATGATTTCTGGGGGGATAAAAGTCTCAGGCTCGTACACCAAGAAGAAAGGCATTTCTCTCGTGGCTTGACTGGGTGATGTCTGGTTGGCCCATCACGTGCAAAGAAGCTCATCAATCCACTTGGCACCATGCTTCTTCAAGCAATCATAGGTGCCTATCTTGAGACCCCTGAGTATTTCAGCATTGGCCCTCTCAATTTGACCATTGCTCTCTAGATGCGCAACAGATGCATAACATATCTCAATATCAAGGTCCTTCCAGTACTCTTGAAACACTCTGCTGGTGAACTAGGACCCATAGTCAGTGATGATCCTGTTTTGGACCCCAAACCTACAGACGATTGACATGATAAACTTGACTGTAGATTGCTCGTTGATCTTGACTACAGGGGTTGCTTCCAGCCACTTTGTGAACTTGTCAATGGTGATGTACAGGTACCGGTACCCTTTGATGGCCTTGAGGAATGGTCCAAGATTGTTCAGCCCCCACACAGCGAACGACCATGAGGGCAGGATCATTTGTAGTGTCTGTGTCAATGTGTGGATCTGCTTAGCATGAAAGTGGCACACCCTGCATCTCTTTACCAGCTCAACGGCATCTTGGAGGGCTATAGGCTAGTAAAATCCATGCCCAAAGGCTTTTATCGACCAGCGTGTGGGATGAAGTATAGTTGCCACACTCACATCCATGGATCTCTACAAGCAACTCATAGTCATCTTCCTGGGTTATGCACTGCAATAGGATGTCGTTGGCACCATGCCGGTAGATATCCCCTTCTACCAACGTGTATCGCTTAGCCACACGAATGATCTGTTCAGCGAATATATGTTCATCAAGAAGGATGTTGTCTTTATGGTAGAGCTGGATCTCCGTGATCCATGCATCGGGACCGGCCTGAGCATCTAGATCTTGTGTGTCGGGGTGCATAGGTTTCCTTGTGTTGCCTACGATCCTTGGCGGGTCTCATGAGAGCAGGGCCGCTGGGACTGCCAACTTCGAGGTGTTGGTCTCGCCTCCTTCACCCACTTCGGCAGGTCGAGCTGTAGGTCACGGCAGTCTCCTTTGAAAGACTCCATCAGGCACTGGAGCCCAAGTGGAGGCCTTTGTTGACATGTCATCGGCAACTGCATTGTTTTCGCATGGAACATGGTGCAAGTCCAGAACCTCAAAATCCTTTTCCATCTTCTTGACATGGAGATTGTAGGAGGCCAACTGGGATCATTGCAACTGCATTCTCCCTTGACTTCTTGATAATCAACTGGGAGTTGCCCTTTACTAGCAGCTGCCAGACCCCAAGGGATAGCATGGCACTTAGCTCAAAGATGAGGGCCTCGTACTCTGTCATGTTATTGGTTGCCTTGAAGTCGAGGTGCACCATGTGCTTGAACTTCTCCGCACATGGAGTCAGGAGCAGGACCCCCGCTCCGGCACCTTGCTTGCGTGAGGAGCCGTCGAAGAAGAGAGTCTAGTGGGGCTTTGACCTCCGGCTCGCTAATGTTTGGGTCCCTTGGGTGCACGGCGGCAGTGTCTAGTCTACCACAAAGTCAGCTAGCACCTGACTCTTAACTGTATAGCACGGTAGGAAGTCCAGCTCAAACTCAGCCAGCTCTGCCGCCAACTTAGCAATGTTCCAGTTGCATTGGGGTTGTGGAGCATGACTTTCAGTGGGTTTGATGTCACCACTGAGATCTTGTGAGCCTGGAAGTAGTGGCGCAGCTTCCTTGATGCAATGAGGACTATATAAAGCAGTTTATGCACCTCCAGATATCCTGTCTTAGCATCATGGAGAACCTCACTGATGGAGTAGACTGAGCGTTGGATGGTCTAAACCCTCCCAGGGGGGTGGTCCGGGGCATCTACCTCCATTGGTTCAGGATGCCCCCGGGCCCCGAAGCGGCCTCCGAGAACTGGGACCCGACGACATCTTGGCCCTCATGACTTGAAGTGGCCTCCAAGAGCTGGGACCCGATGGCACCTTGATTCTCAGGAAGCGAAGTGGTCTCTGGGAGCTGGGACCCTGGGGCACCTTGATTCTCAGGACTCGAAGCGGCCTCTGGGAACTAGGACCCGACGTGGGGTTCAGGACTCGGGATGGGCTCCGGGAGCCGTGACCTAACTGCCTCCTTATCTCTCGACCCCCTACGGGGTCCATGTCATGGAACCTAGAACTGGCTATGGGAGCCCCCATTGGCACTTCCGGTTGCTGTGATTCTTATAGCTCTGTGACCAGTACCATGCTCACGACTTAGCTATAGCCACGATATAAAGTAGTAGAGGCTCATCGGGCTCCGGAGCTACCATGACTGGTAGCGACGTGAGGTACTGCTTCAGCTCCTGGAATGCTTCATCTGCTTTCTGGGTCCAGACAAAAGGTCTAGACTTCTGCAGAAGCCTGGAGAATGGGAGAGCATGCTCTGCCAGTCTGGAAATTAACCGACTGAGCACACCCAGGCATCTCGTGAGCTTCTGTACATCTTTGATACGGGCTGAAGGCCACATCACTTCGATCGCCTTGATTTTCTCTAGGTTAGCCTCGATTCCCTGGTGCAAAACCAGGAAACCATCAAGCTTTCTAGTAGAGACCTCGAACACACATTTGTTCAGGTTCATCTTCGTGCGCGTTGAGCACAACCTGTCAAAGACTAAGGTGAGGTTGTCTAATAGGGATGTGTGCTCTTTGATTTTGACAACATTGTCATCAACATACACCTCTATTATATCTCTAATGAGGTCCCTGAATGTTTTATGCATGGCACACACAAAAGTGGAAAGAGCATTCTTAAGACCATAAAACATGGAGGTATAACAAAAAAGGTCATCTACTATTATAAAAGCAGTATGTTCTTCATCTTCTTTAGACATTGGTATTTGATGAAAACCAGAATATGCATCTAGGAAGCACATTAGATCATAGCCAGAAGTAGGATCCACGATCTGGTCTATATGTGGGAGAGGGAAAGGATCTTTGGGGCATGTCTTGTTGAGACTAGTGTAGTCGATGCACATCCAAAGCTTGCTGCCAGCCTTGGGGATGACAACAGGGTTGGCCAGCCACCGCGGGTGGTGAACCTCCTGGATGAATCCGGTGTCGAGCAGCTTCTTGATTTCTTCACAGATGAAGTTTTGCCACTCAACGGATTGCTTTCAGGGTCTCTGCTGCACCGGCCTGGCGTCGAGGTAGATCTTTAGATGGTTCCCAATCACCTCCCTAGGGATCCCAGGCATCTATGATGGTTGCCAGGCAAACACGTCGACATTAACACGGAGGAAGGTGACGAGCGTGAGTTCCTATTTGTCACCCAGAATCCCTGTGATGCGGGTGGTCTGGGCGGCATCCGTGCCGATGTAGATGACCTTCACAGGGATGTCCTCATTGTCCGAGGGCTCCACATGGGGTGCGGATGCTGAGCCACGCTGGCATGAACTCGAGGGCACCTGGTCCTATCCGCCATGTCCAACAATAGCCTCTTGGGCTGTCACCAGTGCCTGAAGCTTCTCTAGCGCAGAGACATTGATGGAGCGGTCTCCACGAACCTTGATGACACCGTTGGGTGATAGCATCTTCAAGACCAGGTATCCATAGTGGGCAACGACCATGAACTTGTACATGGCTGGCCTGCTAAGGATGGCGCTGAAGGGGAGGTTGACCTTTGCGACGTCGAAGACAACACTCTTCATGCGGTAGTTCTTAGGCATTCCAAAAGTCACCGGGAGGGAGATGCTACCATACGGGATGATGGATCCCGGACCCACTCCTGAGAATGGGCATGAAGGAGTGATCCTGGACATAGGGATATACAGCTTCTGGAAAGCTGTCAGACTGATGAGGTTGAGGGCTGCCCCACCATCGACCAGGACGTGGTACAACTTGATGTTGGAGATGGTTGGGGAGATGATCAGCGGGAGTTGTCCAGCTCCTGCCATGTTCTTGGGGCAGTTGGAGGCTATTGACATTTCATATGTAGCTCCACAAGCACACAAAATTACCAATGTAGCACTTCACTGGAAGTATTCTCTAGTATCGTATTTATATTTTTTCCAAGGGAGGAAGGATCTCTATCATGTCTAAGACTAACACAGGGAGTAATTCCAATGAGTACTACTAGGCTA
>VSTD030004167.1:0-10448 GCA_008808055.3 Sporobolus alterniflorus
GATGGATGTGACCGACTATATAATCATAGCTGACTAGCTAATAGCTATACATCTTCCATGCATTATGTGTTCAGCATTTCTGACTGATCTTTTGCTAGTTCCTTTCTGCACGCGCATTACCTGCGCGGGCCTACGTTTAGCTATCCTTCAATCCTCAATATATTGAGCGATCATATCTTACCTCCACGCCATATGCTAGTATTGGTATTTCTGGTTATATATGAGGATCAAATGACCCTAGGATCATATTGTTTCACTCGCCTTTTCCATGTGTTATGGTTAATAAGATTTGCTCTTTCCATTGGTGGACCAGTACATTAGTGTGGATCAGATACTAAAATTATTAATTTATTAATAATATAATAAAAATTAACAGCTGAGATTAAAGAAAATCATAGGTACCTTCAGCTACCTTTCAGGTACCCCAGAAATAACGCAGCAGAACACTTATTTTTAATAGGGCCAATATACGATAGGATTTGTTAGTCAAAGTTCATATTTTTTTACCTACGACATATTAATAGATTCTTTTGCCATATGCCTATCACTGTATAAACGCTATAGTAAAGTATCATGTATGAGACCCATATATTAGTTTTGGGGAGAAAGAAGGTATATTATATAGAAGAAATTAGTGGTTAAAATAAGAACATCTTCAAATACTCGTACACTGTAAAAAGATTTGACGGGAGTGTTAAACTATATATGAGCAATAGTCAATATAAGCCTGACCAAATAAAATCCAAAACTCAATGTTGAAGATTTTATAGCATGAAAACTACTAGAAGGATAACACCGACACATGATATTTGATCTCATCATACTAATAAGAGTTAATTTCACAACTATAAAGGACTCATGTGGAGAACAGAGCCGAGATGTGTTCCCCTACAAAGTGCTTGGATTTAATTGTAGCTGTTGGGATTAATAGCCGAAGCTATGAATCCTGAACAGGAAGTGAAGAGTAGTAAATAATGGACAAGGAAGGTACATGTGCCAAGAAGTACACAAAACGAAACTCACTTCCTCACCCTGAGTGAGTTTGTGGGGGTCAATTTATAGGGGAGATCATGAGTCATATTACATTATCCTAACTACCCTTAATCAACGACCACATTCGCTAAGTACACAATCTTAAGGGGAAAATAGACTATTACTGTTCACAACCACCTCTGGAGCACGTCAATGGGCAACTGCCACATGTAGCTGCCTTTCCATGCCTTCACGTGCCCAGCGTTGTGGCACCTTCGCTCCTCCAGCGGCTTCATTCCTCCGTCTCATGCTTCAGCCGAGATTCCGGCTCCCTACAAAACATGGGCTAATATACGATGGTTGATGTAACATAATACAGACGAAGGTCCGACGCGCGGCCTTCGCCTCTTTGGGCTGCAGCTCGGTCCTGTAACATCCCGTAAGAGTAGAACTGATTTCCAATTTTCATTTGAAATACGTTGACCTTTGGTCAAAGTGTTGAATGCCAAAGTTTCTCCAAATGTTCTAATCTATCTCCATAAAAATTTTCATAATTTTCTGATGCCCCTAAGTATTTTTCCAGGATTTATTCTACTTTTGAGTTGATTGGAAAATGAATAACGAGTTTCAGGTATCTTTATTTCTTCACGGGCCAGACTCGTCAACCTGACCTACAAACCCGACCCGACCCGCTAGCGGTGCCCTCTCTCCACGCCGCTGTCGCGTGGGCTCACGCGCCCACACGACCCACCTGATGGCCTCCACCCTCTGTTGCCGGACCACGCATCTCTTTCCCCCAATCCGCCACTGCGCCCAGCACACGCGTGTTTGTCGCTGCTCTGCTCAATGCCACAAATCCCACACTGCCGCATTACGACAACACCGCCAGCGTGCCCTCCCGTTGGCCGCTCGCCCGGCACCTGTCCGCGCATGACTTTTGGCACTGGCTTGCCCGCTCACGTGCGCCCGTCCGTTGCTGGTGCCTACCGCTGACCGTGCGCATCATTGGCCAACTGTTGTGGTGCCTCGCTCGCCCCGCTCGAACCAAGAGCAAGCGAACAAGCCGTTGCCGACCGCACGACCCCCAAACTGATCCCACCTGCCTCGGCCACTTGACACTGCCTTGGTTGTCATGCGCTTGCCCGCCACTAGCCGCTGTCACGATGTCCACCGACGCGCCATGCGCCTAGCTGTCCCAACCGGCCATTTTACCCTGTGGAGTGCACCTCTATAAAAGGAGATCCCCGTGCCACTCATCCACCCCTTGCCGCCGTCTCTCATCTCCGGTAAGGCCTCCGCCGTATTTCCCCTGTTTTGTTTGTCGCCACTCGAAGTGGACAGCTTGTCTCACTGCCTCCCCTTCCTTATGCGCAGGTCCCGGAGCACCGTTGTGTCTTGGGGATGCTCTAGGAGCCATCACTGTCGACCCCCGTTCACCGGAGTGCCGCTGCACCATTGTTGCGCCACTGCCGGTGCCCCTCTCTCGATGAGCCCTTGCTCCTAGCCCCTCCCATCCTGTATTTCGTGTTGTGGCATGTTCCTGAGGTCATCCCAGTCATGCAGGTTCGCCTGGAGCCCGCTCGGACGTTACTGTTGACCACCACCGCTGTGCCACCTCTGAATCAACGGTGAGCCACCCCATCCACGCTGCCATCTCATTCCAGTGCGAGATAGTTCTTGTGTTGTTGCCCAGTGGGTGCGCCTTACCACCTAGAATCACTCGGTGAAGACCGAACCTGGGTTTAGCCACCGAAGCATCGCCTCCGATCGTGCCATGCATCATGCCGCGCGTGCACCACTGTGTCGGAGTGCACCCAGGCCACGCTTCTGTGGGCCAGTCCAGCGCCTTGCGGCAGGCTGTTGGACCAGGCCGCGTGCTACAGTTGGCCACACTCGGGCCACTTTGGCCAGGCCGGCTCACCGATGCGAGTTGGGCTGATGTGGCCTCTGAGCCCAATGGTCTGAAGAGTTATTTAAACTCTTTTTCAATTTCCAGATTAGATTCAATTTGGTTCAAACTTCAAAAATTCATATCTATTTGAGTATTGCTTAATAATTAGTGAAATCAATTCTGTTGGATTCCTAATTTTAAGCTCTATCAATGAAAAATATAAAATAGAACAATGCATTTGAATTGAATAAGTTTATTTTATTTCTTAAATTGAATCGTTTAATTAATAAAATGTACATGTCATTGCATGTAGGACCCGTTGTCATGGGCATCTTTTCACAGGAGGAGAAGGTCGTCCCGGAGGAGCTCGGTGGTCCACAAGAGCCAAGTAGTGAGGATATTAACTTTTTGCTTGGGCAAAGCAAGCCCTGATTCATATAGTACCTATAAAATGAAATATCGAGTCTTGCTTTATTATATGTATGCATGTGTTGATTGCACATTACGTATAGGGTTCTTGGATGATGATGTGCTAGGTTGCATGATAGTAACCTTCCATATTATTATTCGTGTTTTAGAAGTATTTACCTTTATCGACTAAATGTGCTATGCCTAGTTGATAGCCATGGGTAGACGTCGAGTGGTAGGTTCTACTCACATGTAGGACCTATTTTATACACTAGAAGGTTATCTTGGATATGATGATTAGAGGTTTATGTTCATATTTGATGGTGTGATCGGGCGGGGGACAAATAGGGGAAAGTGGAGCACACAAAAGGGAAGGGTGGGGAGCGGGTCATGGATATTCTGAGGTTTCAAGATGGTAGCCCCCGTCTGTGTTATTTAAGGAACGTGTCATTTTGCTCCCGGTGGGCAAGCTTTGATTTGTATTGACCGCATGTCAGGTTTTATGGGCCTGATAAACTGAGTAGCTTAGTAACTACTTTGTTGAACCACCACTCCCTGCTTCAAGGTGGTTTATGGAGGGAGAATGAGGTAGTCCAAGATGACGGCTAGGTCGGATGATCGTTGGGAACCAAGATTTATCCTGGGAGCAGGGGCCTGATTTTGACCTAGTCTGGACTTTGTGGAAGGTTATCGTTCGTGACACCCGAGAGACCATGCGTACAACATGTTGTTAGGTTCTTCCCATAAAGGGTATATATCGATTCAAATCACCACGACACTCTCGAATATGATTGATCGCTTGCTCATTGCTGTCATCTCGTAGTATGTCTTGATGTTTGGATGGATGGCTTAGAGGATTATGATTATCATGGTTATGCTTTAATAATGTTGTTAATTACCTTGTTGATTCTTGTTTCTGCATCTTATAGCTTATAGGTACAAACCTAATACCTGACTTAATTAAAATGGCTAAAATATTGAAAGTAAGGATCAACTGCTAGTCGCTAGTTTGGTTCGTCAAACCTTAATTTTGTGCATGTCCAGGAGTCAGTTATTTATGACCATGTTGACGGGTCAGTCTTGTTGAGCTCTAGTTGCTCAGGCTTTACCTTGTTGATCTAACTATGTGCACATAGTTCTCCTCTTCCTTCTGGTGATATCGAAGGCGGCTACCAGTGGGAGATCCAGAATGATATGATCCTGAGCTTAAAGTGAAAAAAATACAAATCCTAAAACTATCCGTCCTTATACATCCTACTTGATCTTAACACAGGTAGCTCCTATGAAATACTGAAACCGGGCACCTACTCGATCTTAACACAGGTAGCTCCTATGAAATAGTGAAACAGACCACTGTAGGAAACAGGGACACATTAGTCAGTGCCAATAAATGTATTGGTATGGATGAATATAATTCAAATTATATTCATCGGTATCCTAAACTAACAAATATAGTTTATATTCATCAGTTTGAACCGGATACCGATGAATATAGGGGGGTCTGGTTTGACTTTGGCCCACCCCATATATTTGTCGGTGAAGTCATATCACTGATGAATATATGCAACCTATATTTGTCGGTGACGTTGTGTCACCAAAGAATATATGGAAGTCAAGATTGACAGGTATGGGCCGCCTATATTCATCGGAACTGACAAATATAGGCACGCTCTTATAACTTGCGCTCGGTTTCAAACCGGTGCTGCGCCCACTTAGGAGACCGCACGCCGTCGCCGCCGCAAAGATATTTTTTCATTTTTTATTTTAGTTAAATGTATTTTAGGTAATGTATTTAGGTAATGCATTTTATATATTATATTTAGGTAATGTATTTGGGTAATCTAGTTTAGATATTGTATTTAGGCAATGTATTTTAAATTGATTGATTAGTAATAAGGATTGTATTTAGATTATTTAAATTGATTGATTAGTAAATTAGATTATTTAGTTGTTGTATTTAGATTAGTTTGGTAATGTATTTAGATCTTTATTTATGTATGTATTAACTTATTTTATGTGCTCTATAATTCTTACTAAATAGTTTCTTAATTATCCGATGTTTATGGAACAATAGGTGTGGAATGTGTGCGTGTAGCAAACCTATGCGCCACTCATTCGAGAATGATACATCTCACATTAACTTGTGAGATGCGTAGTTTCCGAATTGTCCAACGTATTTTGGATAGCCTGAGAATGACGACTGTTGCGTGTTATCTAATGTCTACCTCATGTGTCTTTCATTCATAATTTTGACAGTGTAATCCTGTTGTTCTCCCACAGATAGATATTGGGCGTGTGATCAGAGAACAACGGGGTTATGCTGTTGAAATTATGAACGGAAGATATACGAGGCAGACACCAGATAACACGTGACAGTCGCTATTCTTAGGTGGGTTTAGGGCATATCTTTACTAATAGGGTTTTAACTTGTCACTTATATTCTTTGACATTATGCATCGGTTTCCATAGTATTGAAAATGGCCAATGACCGACGGGCGATGTACGACAGATTCAGTGATAAAGGTGCACAATCTGGCGAATATTTTGGGATTCGGGCTGCGGCGTTAGACGGTGGCAAGTGGCTTGCAGTGACCGGCGACGGTGTGACCAAGATCCTGCAGCCCCGGGAGAGGGAGGTGCACGCAACACATGACCCGAATCAGAGAAAAGGGAAGAATGGCACGCGGAGGCACCTCTCACCGATGATGGGGATGGAGGCAAATGGGAGGCGGCACCTAATGGCGACAAGTGCCTCGGTGGTCGACGGTGTGCTGAAGTTTCTCCTAGAGCTCGAGGGAGAGGAGGATGGGGTGAGGCACCGATCGGATTGATGAGAAAAGGTGTGCAAGGAGGGGCTCACTTTGAATGGGCGGTGGTGGCGAGTTCTGGGCGGATTCCGACGCAGAGGAGCGACTCTGATCACCAGTGATGGGGACAAAAGGTGGGGGTCACTTGGCGACGCGATTTGAGTCGAAAGAGAGGTGGTGGTGGGTCCTTGTCGGCTTCTCCAAGGCATGGCGGTGAGCTGTTTCTTGCCAAAGCAGGGGAAAAGGGGAGAGAAATGGGAGCTGGCTCGAGCACGTGGCTAATTAGGAGGGGGGCTGGTGAGCGGCGTGGCACGTGGCACAACGGAGGAAGGGGGATCCACTCGGTAGCTAAACCGGGCTATGACGGTGCCGGGTCAGCGGCTCGAATGCTGGCCCGGGCACGCGGAGGGGGGGTCAGTACGGTGGGCCGTCCTGAAAGAATAGTATCCATTTTGATTTATTCAAAAACTTTTCAAATGCCTTTGAATTGATTCAATTCAAAGATGGTCCCTCCATGCTTGAAAAATTCCAAATAAAAAATATATTTGTAGGGAATTAAATAAGGAACAACTTTCCTTATTGGAGCTTTTCAAATTTTGGGATAGAATTAAAATTAAAATTTACGAAAACTCTAGGGTTTGAATTGGACTAGAATTTGATAGAATTTCTTTTTGGAATCTTCAAATTTGGATGAAACTTGGACAAGAGGCTTTTATTGGCACCTAGTGACGAACTCAACTCATGGAAAAGAGTTTGAAGTTCAATCTAGGAATTTCTTGACTTGGATTGAAGGTTTAAATCAATTTTCCTTCATTTCGATTAGAGTTTGTTTAACCAAAGCACCTGATGCATGATTAAGCCTCTAATGAAGGTAATTAGGAAGTAATTAGGAGAACCGTAACATGGGGTGTCACATCCCCTATCCGAGCCTCCGTCCGACGAAGTTGCTTGGGCCTTCAGCACCGGGTTGCCATCCAACGAAGATCACGAAGGGTTTGTCGTGGGCCTCCATCGACATGGCCGCTTAGGACCTCTGTCGTGAATGCCGCTTTCGTCGTCTTGTCAGATTGTGAGACAAAGCTTGGTTCACGGGTTAGTATGTGCGGAGCTTATAGTCTGACCGCACTGATGGGGCCTCCGGCTTGCATCTCTTTGGTGCCTATGAATCTCAATGGGCGCGATGGCGCTGAGGGACCTTCGGCATGTGGGGCCCCTGGCCTGCATCCCCAATAGGTACCCCGCATAGAAGGTAAGTGAATGTATCAATTATTGTCTTAAGTTAAGTATTATCAATTTATAATACTAACTTTTATTGCAGGCATGCTTTGGGCAACGGGGTGGTGGACCGTAGGAGTTATACCCGACAGTGGTGTTCTTCCTCCACTTCCTCATCCAGTCAGTCCCGCTAAAGCCATGACGAGCAAAATAAGGATTATTAAACTTGACTTAATCTTTTTCGTGTTACAGAATTCTCATAGTAGCTAGTGACCCTCGATATCGTGGGGATGATCTCCCGCAGTTGGTGCACCTTCCACGTAGCCACCACCGCCTTCGGCAGGATTCTAGTCACCTACGGGTCCAGGCTTCTCGCGTCCTCCCCATAGCCGTATCCAGGTCAGCATTCCCACACTCCTCCACAGATGGGTCAGGGTTACTTGCCGTCATCGACGCATTGGGGAGCTCCACCTGGAGGGCAGACGTCGCCGCCCTTTGGATCGCCTTCGTGGAGGACACCACATCAACCTACTTCCACGTCACCCACGGTAAGACAATCTTATGTAAAAATAGGCTTCATATGTTTATTTCTATTTCGCATTCCCAACACGTTAATTTATATGTCTTTCAAGGCTCAGGATCACAACAAGAAGCCGGGACAGGATACAACTTTATTGACGCCATCACGTGTGTCTCACCTTTGGTAAACACTAGAGACATTATCATCATTGGCAGTAAACTGCAGATAGCTTAAGATAACCCAGTGGGTCATTATCCCTGGATATGTAACCTTGCGAGGAACTAATGATTACATAAATTTGAATCAAGCAAATGTTTCTTGCCTTCTTGGGGAATCCTAAGTCGACAGACGCCGCAGATGCTTGCTTCTAGAGCTTCCTTCCTTTTGGATTTTAAGAGCTGTTAAAATGTGTACTTATAATGCTACACTCATAACAACATCTTACAAAATCCAGTAAAAACTCCTCTAATCTTGCATTCTTGCTTCTGTAAACACAACTTTAAGCCTTTAAAAGGCATATTTCTTTTTTAAAAAATAAAATAAAAGGCATAGTTCTGATTCAGCATCCCGTTTGTAGCAGCAGAACATCCTGAAGCTAAAACAAACAGAAATGGACTGGCTCAGTAGTCCATGGGCGTCGCGGCTGATTCGATGGGCTGGACTGAACGAGGTCTTTTTTGTGGAGAGGATGGGCTGAAGTGGCTTAACAGAGCCCAGGTCTACCGGGCCTGGCCTAGATAGTCGGCCCGGTTACCTTCCTCACACTCGCACAACTGGAGCTGGAGCATCTCGTGCAGCCTGCCGCCTCTTCTCAGGGTCTCACGGTAGAGCAGGGCGGGCTTTGGCATTCGGGAGCCCGCCGTCGTGTCAACCATACCACCTCGTCACCGTAGCAAAAACGAACTCCCCTCCGCCTCGAACACTCGTGCCATCTACACTACACGGTCAACGCGCTCCCGCCCACCTCGCCGCCACCGTCCCAATGGCGCACGAGGTCTAAATTGTTAGAGAGGTGTGTTACTGAAAATTATATGATGTATTGATTTGAGGTTAGTTAAATATATATATAGGGGCATCCCTGAAAACGCTAATGGAGGGGGCTACGTCAGGGGCTGGTGGTCAAACTGTCTAGGGAGTCGGTCTGACTATTAGGGGCGACGACGTAGAAAAACTCTAAAAAATCCTAGCCGCCACCCCGGGTGATATTCTCAATGGGTCGGGCCAGGTCTCACGCAGGAGGTAGTCCCAGACTCATGTACCTATAATATAACATGTTTCTAATACCTTCCGCATACGAAACTCTAACCACTATGAATATTGAGAGTGGACCGAAACTCCAAAAATAATGAAGTAGGTAGACCCTTCGTGAAGATGTCCGTGAACTAGGATGTCATCGGCATGTGTAGGACGCGGACATCATCAATAGCCACATGCTCCCGCACAAAGTGGAGGTTGATCTCGACATGCTTCAAACGCTCGTGTTGAATAAAGTTGGTAGAGAGGTAGACGACACTGATGTTATCGCAGTAGACAAGGGTGCTCTTCGTCATCGGAGCGTGGAGCTCCTGAAGTAGCTGCCATAGCCAGCAGGCCTCCACCACATCATTGGCCACATCCTGGTACTCAGCCTCGGCACTCAAGCAAGAGATAACGTACTGACACTTTGAATACCAGAAGACGAGGTTGGTGCTGAGGAACACAGCGTAGCCCAAGGTGGATCGACGTGTGTTCGGACAACCCGACCAATCTGCATCAGTGTAGACCGTCAACTCGGAGGAGGCAAAGTGTTGCGTTGCCTCATAGATAACACAGAGTGCACTTCATGGCGATGAGGTGGGGCTCCCATGGATCATGCATATGGAGGCAGATTTGCTAGACCACGCAGGCGATATCAGAGCGGGTGAACATAAGGTACTAGAGGGCCCTGGTGAGGCTCCTGAAGTGAGTCAGATCAGCAACAGGAGGCCCAGACTCGATAGAGACCTTGGCATGTGTGTCCACTAACATCAAAACTGGCGGCTTGCAGTTCACTATTCCAGCTCGCTCAAGAATATCGAGAGCAAACTGACGTTGAGTGAGGAAGAGCATGTCCACCTGATGTTGTATGGAGACTCCCAAAAAGTGATGGAGGGGTTTGAGATCCTTCATGGTGAATTTCCGCTTGAGGGAGATATGGTCTGCTGCACAAGTGTTGCGTTGGATTCGGTGAGGGCATTGTCATCAACGTAAAGCAACAAGTATACCATATCTGTGTCACATTGGATTCGAGCTTGGGAAGGCCCATTTTAGAGTGAATGAATTTTGAAATAAATTTGAACGTGTTTGAATTGATTTACTCGGTTTGAACCGGTTTAAAAGTCGGCACAACACCCCAGCCTCCCCTGTATCACGTGACCATGCGTCGCCCACCACCGCACTGGGTCCCCCGCCTCCACCCTCCTGTCATGTGGCCGCCCCGAACCGGACCCCCAGCCCCACTCCATGCCGCCGCCAAGACCTTTAAAAGCCATCGAAAACCGTTGTGTCCAAGTTCCCTCCCCGTGCCACTTTTCCCTCAGCTAGGCTGCGCGCAACACCCCCCCCCCCATTGTGTCCTCTTGTCCAAGCACGGTCGACGAAGAGCTGCCACCTCACT
>VSTD030004168.1:0-10447 GCA_008808055.3 Sporobolus alterniflorus
GAGCCATACCACAATTTCTTTCGCACCTCTATTTTTTCATTGTAATCAGAGCAAACTCGATCCAATCATAAGAGAAGATGGTCGGCTCCTCCGAGATGGGCAGCTTCTCTGTCATCGTCCTGTAACCCATCTCATAGAAGCTTGGGAAAAACAATCACATGACATGGCGTACTCAAGTTCTCACCACCCTTCGTGGTGCACAACTCAAGGGCTTTGTCACCAGCAAGAAGAAGGCTCCTGCCGCTGAGATTGAAGACAAAGTTGATGGCCAGAAGATCATGGTTCCTAACTTCGAATATGAAGATGGGATGGCAATAGACCAGCGAGTATCTAGCTTCCTCCTCACGTCCCTATCCAAGGAGATCTTGGTCTGTATTGCTGTGGCAAAAATGGTGGCTTAAGCATGGGAGAAATTGGAAGAACAATTCACCTCTCAGACAAGAGCTCACGCGGTCAGCACACGCATGGCTCTTGCTAACATGCGCAAAGGAAGTCTGTCGGTAGCCGAATACCTCGCAAAGATGTAGAGCCTCGGCAATGACATGTCATCTGCAAGAAAACCCCTTGACGACGGAGATCTAGTCCAGTGCATCTTAGCCCGGCTAGACGAGGATTATGACTTGGTTTTAAGCTCCGTTCTGGTGCGTCCTCAAGCCATCACAGTAAGCGAATTCACCTCTCAGATGTTGGCCTTTGAATCTTATGTTGATTTGTGTAGTGGGAGTTCTGGATCATCTGCAAATTTCACAAAGCGAGGTGATAGTGGCGGTTTCGGTCGTGGCACTGGTCACGACTGAGGTGGCCAAGGAAGCTGGTCCTCAGCTCCAGGGCGTGGTGGCACACAAGGTGGTCGCAACAGCAGCAGAGACAACTCAGATCATCCACAGTGTCAGGTCTGCCTCAAGTATGGACACACTTTCGAGAGATGTTGGTATAGATTTGATGAAGATTATGTCCCTGAGCAAAGGCAGGAAAGGCACACAGCTGCAGCCACAACAAATTCCTACATAGTGCACACAAACTGGTATGCTGATTCAGGAGCCACATATCATATAGCAAATGAGCTTGACAAACTTGCAATCCAGGACAAGTATAATGGTGTTGAGAAAGTTCACACGGCAAGTGGTGCATGTATGGAAATTAGTCATATTGGTAATTCCTTTATTCACACCCCAACTCGCAAACTTGAATTATGCAATATTTTTCATGTTCCTAAGGCAACAAAAAATATAATGTATGTTCATCGTTTTGCCTTAGATAACAATGTTTTTTATGAAATTCACCATTGGTTCTTTCTTATTAAGGATCAGGACACGAGGACCACACTTCTTAAGGGGAGGTGTCATGATGGTCTATATCATATACCAACATCTTATCCTGTCAAGCTCATCTTTGGATTCAATAAGCCATCCATCATTAGGTGGTATGATCATTTAGGATATCCTTCTTTCCAGATCGTTCAGAGGATTCTTAGAGAGTTTAGTCTTCCGTTTGAGCAAGAGTCAAATAAAGATTCGGTTTGTTGTCCTTGTCAACAAGCAAAAAGTCATCAACTTTCATATCCCAAGTATACTAGTGTGTCTAGCCATCCTTTAAAACTTATATTTTCTAATGTTTGGGGCCTGCACCAGTAGATACAAATACTCTGTAAGCTTTGTGGATGATTATAGTAAATTTACTTGGATTTATCTTGTCAAATCTAAATCTGAAGTGATTTAATAGTCTCAGGAATTTCAATCTCTAGTTGAACGGATGTTCAATAGGAAGATTATTGTTGTACAAAGTGATTGGGGTGGAGAGTATGAGAAATTAAATTCTTTCTTCACCAAAATTGTCATCATGCACCAAGTCTCATGTCCTCATGCTCACCAACAGAATGGAACCACCAAGAGAAAACATAGACATATTGTTGAGGTTGGTCTCTCTCTCTTAGCAAGTGCGTCCATGCCTCTTAAATTTTGGGATAAAACTTTCTTACCATCACATATCTCATCAATAGGACTCCAAGCAGAGTTACCCACTTCTAAACTCCTCTAGAGTGATAATATCAAATTAAGCCCAACTATTCCCTTTTTCGTATTTTTGAGTGTGCATGCTGGCCTAATCTTGGCCCCTATAACCAAGAAAGCTTGAGTTCCGTTCCAAGGAGTGTGTTTTTTTGGGGCATAGTAACATACACAAAGGATTCAAGTGACTTGATGTTTCCACTAGTTGTATCTATATTTATAAGGATGTGTTCTTTGATGAGAACATCTTCGCATTTGCCAAACTCCATCCTAAAGTCAGTGCCAAACTTTGGTTTGAAATTATCATGTTACCACCCTGCTTGCTTGCCTCGGAATCATTACATAATGGTGTGAATATTTTGGATGGACCAGTAGCTAATGTTCCTAACACTGGTAATCAAATTTCTGGAGTTTGTGGTGATGTGTAGCTAGCATATTTGGACTACACAGATCCCGAAGCAGATTTGGTCCCTGTCCAACCTCCTCCACTGGCCCCTACACGTATATGAGTCTGTGTCCCGGTCCCGACACCCGTACAGGAGAGTTCGCCCAGTCTCACACGACAGAACTCTGCTGCAGCACATGATCCCGAGGTTGATCCTATCCCGGCCGCACGAGGTCTAGGTTCTCCTATGACATCATGTCAATCATTACCGCTGGATCCCAAGATTGATATGTCTACAGGAGCTCCTGCCGGTTTTGCGCTCCCAAGATCTTATGTGCCTTCCTCTTCGTTACTGGTTGTTGATGCAGGGGGGCAAAACATAGGAGGACCTTGCAACAACAACAAGGGCCTCGTATCAGACTTCATGATGGTATTCTTCGCCCTCATGTCTACACGAATGCCACTATTTGCTATGGTATGCATGCTTCTGTTGATGAACCTTTGAATCTAGCTACAACTCTTGGTGATAATAATTGAAAAAAGGCTATGAATGCTGAGTTTGATGCTCTAATGAAGAATAAAATTTGGCATCTAGTTCCTCCTCGGAAAGGTGGCAATATAATCAATTGTAAATGGGTGTACAAAATTAAAAGAAGAGAAGATGATAGCCTAGATAGATATAAAGCTTGATTAGTGGCAAAGGGTTTCAAGCAACAATATGGTATAGACTATGAAGAAACTTTTAATCCTGTGGTCAAATCAGCAACCATAAGGGCAATTCTTTCTCTGGTCATTTCACAAGGATGGACTATAAGGCAACTTGATGTTCAGAACACATTTCTGTATGGATTTCTAAAGGAAGATGTGTATATGCGACAACCTCCAGGTTATGAAGACAAAACTTTACCTCATTATATATGCAAGTTGGACAAAACTTTGTATGGATTAAAATAGGCCCCTAGAGCATGATATGCCAGGCTGAGCACAAAGCTATTGGAGCTAGGTTTCAAAATTTCGAAGGTAGACCATTCTCTTTTCTATTTCCAAAATAATGATGTTACAATGTTTATTCTGGTATATGTTGATGATATTATCATTACCGGCTCCATGCCTCAGCTGTTATAGCTTTGTTGCAGAATCTAGGTAGTGATTTGGCACTAAAGGATCTAGAAGACCTGCACTATTTCCTTGGCATCAAAATGAACAAGGTGAATGATGGCATTATTCTATCGCAGGATAAATATGCAAATGATCTATTACGAAGGGTCGGCATGACCATGTGTAAACTGGTTAGTACTCCTCTTGCCACACGAGGTAAGTTAGCTTCATATATTGGCATCGCACACTCCTCGGTGAAAAAGATTCAATGTTGTACAAGAGTAAAGTTGGGGCTCTTAAGTACTTGACTCTCACTTGTCTAGATATTGCCTTTGCTATAAATAAGGTATGCCAATTCCTTCATGCTCCTAATGATCTGCATTGGGTTGGCTGTGAAGAGGATACTTCGGTACTTGAAGGGATGCACCAAGCTCGACTTGAAGATTGTTAAGAAGAGCTTGTTACTTGTAAGTGCCTTTTTCAGACACAAACTAGGTAGATTGTCTTGATGACAGGAAATCCGGAGGCTATGTAGTGTTTCTACAAGCTAATCTTGTCTCATAGAGTGCACGTAAACAATCGATTGTATCTCATTAAGCAGAATACAAGGCAGTAGCCAATGTCATGACAAAAGTGATGTGTATACAAATGCTACTGCTGGAGATTAGTGTACCTTGTCCAAAACAAGCGAATATGTGGTGTGATAACCTAGGAGCACAGTATCTGGCATCTAATCCAGTCTTTCATGGTCGAGTCAAGCATATTGAGATATATTACCATTTTGTTTGTGAAAGAGTCGCGTAAGGACTTCTACATATTGATTATGTGTCAACCAGAGATCAAATTGCGGATGGATTTGAAAATTTTAAGTACAATCTAAATCTTGCCAAGGTTTAGATTGAGGAACGTGTTAGAGATAATGTCAATATGGAGTAGGACTCGAGTTGTAACAAACTTAGAGTACGTGAGTAGACTTCAAGTGGGTATCGTGTTGTAACTCATGGCATATATAAGCAAGAAAGGCTGACACCAGGAGAGCATCAAGCCATATCACAATTTCTTCCACACCTCTGATTCTTTCAATGTCAAACATAGCTTGAACTTCACGCTGGGCAGGACATGGTAGAGCAACCCATATGTTCAACCCGTGTAGCCAGCCACTCCTGAACTTCACGCTGGGTAGGACATGGTAGAGCAACCCACGTAGCCACTCCCAGCCCAACGTAGACGGAGCCCGAGTGCCTCTCGCACCTGCACCCGATCTCCCGGCTACGGTTCCATACGTCACGGCGGGGAACGCAGGCACGACGAAAATGTACGTTGTGAGCTGCGATGAAGTCGTGACTACGGTCTGTATAATTAGAATCCTGATCTGACCAGATGTGGATTGTTGAAACCGAAGCGCCCTATCACTCTCATATGACATCTCTACCCTGCTGATCGATAAGCCGCGCGCCTTCTCAAGTCAAACAAGGAAATGCGTGTGCTGCCTTTGGCCTTTGCTAAGAGCCACATGACCCACGTCTCTCCTGTATTTTTATTTTGTTGATTGCTTCATTCATATGACTGATCCCTGCCGCCTGCTATGTCGCGCGGTGACGCTCCGAGAACGCTTGGCCACTCGCCCGCCAGCAGGACGGTCGGCACGAGGACGAGAACCTGTACGGCCGGGAACGTTTGACCGGCTACCCCATCTACCTCGCTTGCAAATGGGCCACAATATCCCGTGTGATGATCTATCCCAGCTATGTTGGCGCCACCCGGGAGCGAAAAAACCAATCAACAAACTCATCGGGTCGCGTTTGGGATCATGCGTGTACTGCCTACCTAGCTAGCGAGGCGCGCAGACCCAACCGCCGGCCGGCACGGTCGCTGCTTGCTCGCGTCGGAACGCGGCTTGCCGCATCCCAGGCGGCCCCGGCCCGGCCCGGGACCCCCCTCCCTCGAAAGGCAACCAATTCCCTGAGAGATCTGACTTTGGGTCGCATAATTCGCTGCTTGTTAATTCTGCTTTCCGCGCGAGTTGTTAGTTTAATCGCCGTGTACCCGGCTGCCTGCTGCCTCCACACCCCACAGGGGCCCGCGTGCGAGGTCAACGTACTCGCAATTCAGAACGCCTCTACCTGATCTATATATTGCCCGGCCGGCCGTGCTGCCTCCTCGGATCACCGCCAGCCAGGTACCACCAAGAAGCCTTCTCTCTTCGCCGCAGCCGCAAGCAACCCGTCGGGAGAGAGGCCAGCAGCTGCGATGTCTCGGAGACAAGCAGCTGCGGCGGTGGCGCGCGCCGTGCTCGTGGCGGCCCTCCTCGGCGCGGTCTCCGCCAAGAAGCCGCACGTGCTCCTCTCCAGCCTGAACCCGCCGGCGCTCAAGGTCACCGCCACTCCGTCAGAGAAAGGTGCGTGTGCCTTCCCTTGATATAATCTGCAGCTACCGTTCGAGTCCACGCCCTCTCGTTACGCTTGCATCCAGTGCATGCTTACCACTTCTTTAGCGAGTTTAACTTTCTTTGGATTAAAGATCTGGCTGGCATTTTTTTTTAAAAAAACTGCCGTTTATCGTGCATGATCCCTCTCTATTTTGTTATTAATTTTTCGTTGGGAAATTTTTGATGATAACAAACCCAAAATGATAGTAGAGCGCGATTGAAATGATAACAAACCCAAAATATAAACATTTTAGTTGGTGTAAATAATCAAATTATCTAGGCCGGCCAATCCTTGTTTTTATTACTCATCAGGACTAGATTAAGATCCTGTTTGTTTGTGTTTCTACTTTTGAGCTTTTAAAAAAACTGATTGACATCTAGTAAAATAGCTGTCTGTTTAATTTTAGGTGTTAACTTTTGTAATATATATTTAGTTTTTTCGCACATCAAAAATCTAAAAAACAACTCTAGATAAACTTTTCAGGTTTTAGTTCATTTCTTCATAAGCTTACTTTTTAATGTTCACAAGACAATTAAAAAACTAGCTATTTGTTTCTATTTTAAATTTTTCAGTTTTTCAGCTGAAAAAATCAGCTAGAAAGCAAGAACAAACAGGCCATAATTCTAATTCGAGGGAGGAGTAGTACACAGGTTTTTGTTTGGGGCTGAATACTTATCTCTGTGCCCATTATATTATTTGGAGCTTTGTTGCAATTTTACGCCTGTTCCTAACGGGCTAGCTTATCTCGCCATGGGCAGTTCTGAACGCCGGCAAGGGCAAGGTCAACATAGAATGGGGGCGGGGTGAAGGTGCACAGCCGGCCGACGCCGCCAAGGTCATGGTAGAGCTGTGCTACGCGCCGGAGAGCCGCAAGGACCGCGGGTGGCGCAAGGCCGACGACGACTTGAGCAAGGACAAGGCGTGCCAGTTCAAGCTCACCGAGCAGGCCTACGACGGGGCCACCGGCGGCAGCTTCGAGTACCGCATCGCCCGGGACATCCCCTCGGGCTTCTATTTCGTGCGCGCCTACGTGCTGGACGGGTCCGGCAAGTTCGTGGCCTACGGCCAGACCAACGACGCAGCGGGCGACTTCGAGGTCGTCGGCATCACGGGGATCACCACGTCCATCAAGGTCGCCGCCGGCGTGTTCTCCGCCTTCTCCGTCGTCTCGCTTGCCTTCTTCTTCGTTGTCGAGAACCGTAAGAAGAACAAGTAGAGTCGTCTCTGTCCGCTCAGCCATGGTGCGTGCGTGCGTCATCGGAACGTGTGGGTGACTTCTTTCCGGTCGTCTCCCTCGGTTAGTACGGCCTCTGCAACAAATTAATGCCGTACGGATCTACACCTTCTCTAGTAGTGCTAGAACTTAAAATCTCCGCAGTGGTCGCTTGTAGGAGTTGCATCCGTGTGTGTATGGATGCAGCTAGGTGCAGTACTTTGGAGCGTGTTTCCTTTTTGTTGTGTGCGTCAAAATATGATGAAATAACTCAAACTCCGTTTTGATCAGTTTGTTCCGTCTGATGGTCTGGTCTGGTTGAAGGAGCAGGTGAGCGTGATACACTAAACATGTTTTTTTCTTACTGAAATATAATGTACTTTGGAAATCCGAATAGAACAAGGACGTCCATCTAGATAGATAGAGACAAAGAAATACTATCTATAATATTAAAATTCGTGCTGCCGAACATAAAAGATTCCACCGTATCTCATGCATGCTACATATTTTCAGCACCTCTTCTGAGTCATAAGTTCGCTTTGGTCATCTTACAATAACCCCCTCGTAATGAAATACATGCTAGTAGTAACGCATGTCCTCTGAAAAAACTTCTTACAATAAGATCCGATGATCTGTCAAAAGAGCTTTTTAAATACATTTAGGAATTGTTAACTTGAGTTTACAGCAAAGCGTGACGGGGTTCCGAGCAAAACTGCCACCTATTCCATCTCAAGTCAACTATGCAACAAGCAGCGTGAGAACCTGACACCCTTCAAGCGTAATGAAAGGCCAGGAGTTTTAACAGAGCAGAGCAGTCTCAAACACACCCTAAATCACATTGCTCATATAGGTGTTTAGGAGGGTCATCAGTGGCCGAGCTAACTACTAGCTCATATAGTATTTACTGTCCAGATTCATTGTTTGTTGATAACGTCAACGGAGCAGGACAGATATTGCTGTTGCTTTCTTGGTTTGAACTTCTGAGGGGGCAGATCAAATGTCAACGGAGCAGGAACGGCGTTGCCGGTGGAGAAGAAACGCTGCCCATATGTGCTTCCATATTTTTTGGGGTTTCCTTCAACCATAGAAGGAACCTGCACTTTATTGTGTGGCTGTTTGACACTTGAAGCGATTAACTGTGCGCAAGTTGAGATCGGGTTCGGAACTGAGAATTATGACCAAATTACGGCATGTTGTCAGTCATATGACCAGGGCGCGTCCCTGGGTTTTTGGAGGCCCTGTTGGAAACACTTAAAAAGGCCTACTATTTAAGGATACATACTAAATATTGTGTGGGTTACATAATTCATTTGAAAAATATTATTCTCTTAGTGTTCTTTGAAATGAAATCTTCAATGATGTCTTCATACCCAATCTTCTCTAGCATTTCACTCTCAACTGCAAGTACAACCAATGCATTGAGCCTTTCTTATGTCATTGTAGATCGTAAGCATGACTTCAACTGCTTCAATTTAGAAAAAACTTCGCTCAACTGATGCAACAGTCACTAGAATCATCAACAAAACTCTATATGCAATAGTTGCATTGGGAAAATAATCATGTTGCTTCAAAAAGTCTAGAATTTCAATAGGTCATTTTTTATGGGATAAAATCTTGGAAAAACTCAACTCCATGAGACTTATGTGTTTACGATCCCTAATCCAAACTAACCTCCGAGTATGAATCTTAACTAAAATAAAATTCAACTACGGTCTCCGCTTACATCTCTGTGTACATGCTTCTGGACTCCAATAAGCGCAATGTGTCCGACTCTATCTGAGGTCCTTCACATTTGTACCTTGTTTGGACTGCACAGCGATGTGCCCAATCAGAACTCGACAATCTCCCTTCGGCCATGTAACAAGTCCACCTTTAATCACGTACACAAATCCCATGAACATCACAATGCCAGACTCCTAAATTTTGACCCATACATATGTTTTGACCTATATTTGTTGCAAATCAATATATTTTATTATTAATATATATAGACATCTAAATTTTTTTAAGGCCCTATAATATTGGGGTCCTGTGTGGTCGCGGCCCTATGCGGTCGCACAGTCCACACGGGCCCAAGACGTCCTGAATAGGACAACTACCGTCCAATGACTGAGTTTGTAGTCCACTGAGTACAGAAAAGGTATAACTGCTAGTTTCTAGAATCCAACAGCTATGGCTTCGAGCTAGGTCTACATATACATGTCCAACCGGCCATTTGAGGTTGCTGCAGCTAAGGAAAGTATAACACACATATTTGGAGCCCCAAGCGATACAAGTACACCATATTGAAGATCAAGTCAAAAAGATCAAGATCAAGGAGTGAATTGCAACTAGTTTGAACCAAGTGTGCATATAGCTAGGTGGTTAGCGAGGGGTGGATCAAGTGAGGATCCCGAGCTTGTTACTCTTGGGCCTTGCGGTGCCTAGACTGCTAGGTGTCAGTTTTGAGCTTTCGTGGAGTTTGTGAAAGTCCTCCGTTCAAAGGGGCATCATTAGTGGAGAGGTTGTGACTTCATTCAAGGAGTGGGGACAGGTTGTGACTTCATTCAAGGAGTGGTGTCCCCAGGATAGAGCACTACGGAGGTGCAGCGGGGGAGGAGCACGTGACTCCACTTGAAGAGTGGATTGTGCTCTTAGGGACATCACCGACTTGAGGAGTGAAGCATGTTCTCGAGGGGTGCTTTGCCGAGGTGCAACAAGGGCCCTTGGTATCACTAGTAGGGTGGACCGAGCTCAAGGAGAACATCACTGGTGTGCGGCGGGAGGGAGTGAGACTCCGACAAGAGTGATCCAATGAGAAGTAGGGAATGGGCCAACCTTCTAAGATGTCTAGAAAAACCGTTGTGCATTATCTCTCAATCTCTTTACTTTGAACACTTACATTTCTGTGATTGCTTTGCTTAATTGATTGTTGACTACTTTCCCAAGATTTCTTAGATTACTTGATAGCTTGACTACTATCAATTGTATGGTGTTAGCTTGTTAGGATTTCTTATTGTTGCTTATCCTCACACTAGCATGCTAGGTTGTTCCTTTGGTTAGAGCTTGTCTTGCTTCTGTGATCATTAATTAGTCAAAATTGATGGCTGAAAATTAGACATGTGGTGCATTCCACCCCCTACTCAGTCACCCGATCCTTACAACAAATTAATATAGTAACACAGGCCCATCCCTGAATAGGGATACCCCTGAGGCATAATTATGCAGGAAGCAAGAGCTCTAGTTATTGTACCAAAGTTGGTGACATGTTTTGACATGGAAGAGGGGGGGGGGGGGGGGGGGGGGTAAAAAAAAATTAGAAAAAACCAAAAAGAAA
>VSTD030004169.1:0-10447 GCA_008808055.3 Sporobolus alterniflorus
ATGATGAAGGGGATGAGATTAAGAGGAGAAAAGAGGGAGATTAGAGATGGGTAGTTCTTTCTTAATTCCAAAGAGTGCCTATTACATCCAATATATAGGTACGTAGCCTGCTAAGAATGGAAACAAACTCCTTGATTCTAGTTTGCCTTGCATGCCGATCTGCATGCTTGCTTCCCGCGCACGATCTCAGCGAATAAAACCTGTGCCACAGACTCCGCCGTGTGCGGGTGTGCAAGGGGAATGAAGTGGCAGTACTTGCTGAAATGATCCACCACCGTGAGGATGATGGACTTCCCACCTACGCATGGCAGTGCCTCGATGAAATCAAGCCCAATGTCTATCCAGACCACCATGGGCATGGGGCAGAGGTAGGAGGAGGCCGAGCGGGTGTAGATGGTTCGACTTGTAGCATTGGCATGTGGCACAGGCGCGTACGTAGTCCTGGACCGCTCGCCGGAGGTTGGGGGAGTGAAAGTCTTGGCGTAGATAGTATAGAGTATGTTGGACGCCTTCGTGGCCGTCATTGTGCACAGCGGAGATGAGCTCGTGGAGGAGTGGCGACGCAGGCAGAATGTAGAGGTGGCTGTTAAATGCCACTAGGCCATTGAGGAGTGACTAGGAGCCAGGTCGTTGGCCTGCTGCGAGCTCCTCCTTGAGCACCACTAGAGCCGAGTAGGTGGTGTGGGCCTAGCGGAGGCGATCGACGAAGTCAAAGCCTGGGCCAGAGATGACGAGGATCGCTGGTTCATCTGTGTCACGCCTGGAAAAAGCATCGGCTACCATGTTGGTGCTACCGGCCTTGTACTCTACCGAGAAGTCGAAGCCAAGTAGTTTGCCCACCCAATGATGCTATGGTATGGTGGTGAGGCACTGGTCGAATAAGAACTTGAGATTGAAATGATAAGTGCATAGTAGGAAGTGCCGACCCCAAAGGTACGGCCTCCAGTGGTGAACGGCGAGGATGAGGCCAATGAGTTCACGCTCGTAAGCCGCCAGGGATCAGTGGCATGGTGTGATGGGTCGACTGAAGAATGACACTAGGTGCTGCCCACGTAGGACGACGGTGTCGAACCCATGCATCGAGGCATCGCACTCAACTATGAAAGGCTGGCCAAAGTCAGGCAGCGTGAGTATGGGCGCCGTGGTGATGGCAGTCTTGAGTGCCATGAATGCCACCTCGGCCTCGGCAGACCAGGAGAATCCCCCTTTGCGGATTAGGGTGGTGAGGGGTGCGGCGATTGAGCCGGACTCCTTGACAAACTTGCGGTAGTAGCCTGCAAGGCTGAGGAAGCTGTGCACCACCCATGCAGACCGAGGAACCGGCCAATCCGTGACTACTTGTACCTTGGCCGGATCCATGGTGACGCCGGAGGCGGAGATGATGTGACCGAGGTAGGAGATGGAGTTGGCACCGAACTCGCACTTTGATCGCTTGATGAAGAGGCGGTGCTGGTGGAGAACGTCAAGGATGGTACACACATGACGAAGGTCATCGGTCCACATGGAGCTATAGGTGAGGATATCATTGAGGAAGACGAGGATGAACCGTCAGAGGAACGGCCGCAGGTTGTCATTCATTAGCGCCTGGAACGTCACTGGGGTGTTGCACAACCTGAACATCATGACCAGGAACTCGTAGAGGTCATCGTGTGTGCGGAACGCGGTCTTGGCAATGCCCTCGATGCGCATCCGGACTTGATGGTAGGTGGAGCGGAGATCCAGCTTGGAGAAGAAGCGGGCGCTGTGGAGCTCATCGAGGAGTTCATCGACCACGAGAATCGGGTATGCGTCCTTGACCGTGATCACGTTCAGGGCATGATAGTCGACGCAGAAACACCAGTTGCCATCAGCCTTCGTTATGAGTAGCACAGGGGAGGAGAATGCCAAAGAACTCCTATAGATGATGCCCTGCTCAAGTATGACGGCACACTAACGTTCTAGCTCATCCTTGTGCACGACGGGGTATCGGTAGGGGTGGACTGCCACTTGTACCGACCCTAGAAGTAGCATGATGTCATGGTCATGGGAGCATGGCGGCGGCAAGCCCTTGGGCTCGGTAAAGACTGTGGTGAATGCATCAAGGAGGGCTGGCAGGAGATCGTTACCGGTGCACGCCCGAAGTGCTAGGCTAGGAGGGCCAGCCTGGCCATGCCAGCACACCTGGTGATCACCGTGCTAGAAGGACATGGTGAGGGCATTGAAGTCCCAGAGGATGGGTCCTCGAGATGTGAGCCACTACGTTCCCAGGACCACATCATAGCCGGTGAGGGGTAGGGTGAAGAAGTCCCTGGAGAATGCCTCACCGTTAATGGAGAACATCGCGCTGTGATACACGCCCGAGCATGGTACGTGGTCGCCGTTTGCCACTGTAACCTGTAGTTTTCCGCTTGGTCGAAACTAGAGCGAGGTGCGGGAGGCCACCTCCTCAGCGATGAAGTTGTGGCTGGAGTCGGGTCAAGGAGGGCGAGGAGGGGGACGCCGCTGAGTTGGATGCACACTTGCATCATCACGCTGGTGTGGATGCCAGTGATCATGTGGATCGGGATCTATGGCTCGTCGGTGGCCGGCTCATCGGGCTGAAGCCCCCCTCATCATCGTCGAGCGCCAAGTCGAGGAGGAAGATTCGCTGGTAGACACGGTTGTGGCCGCGCCTGAACTTCTAATTGCAATTGAAGCAGAGGCCCAGGTGGCGTCGCTCCTCCATCTCCGCCTGGGACAGGTGCTTGACCTGGCGCCCCTCTAATGTCACCAGTTTTTGCTAGGAACCAGCCGGTGGACTAGGCGCAGGCAATGCGAGTTGTGGCGGGGGCGCTGGTAGGAGACCCCTCTGGTGTGGGTGGTGAGGCTATGGCACGGAGGCCCCTGCGCACTGACCATGCAGCTCCAGCTTGCGGGTGAAACTCATGGTGACGGCGAGGGACTGTGGGTTGTGGATCTCGACGTTGAGGTTGAGGGGCGATTACAGGCCGGCGGTGAAGAGCTGCACTTTCTGGGCCTCCGTGAGTGCACCGATGCGATGAAGCAGGGCCTCAAACTGGTCCTGGTACTCGATGACCGAGCTCGTGAGTCTACACGCCATGAGTTCGTTGAGCAGGTTGGAGTGCAATGGTGGCCCAAAGCGGGTATTGAGCTGCTCGGTGAAGCGCCTCCATGGTGGCATGCCCTTGTCGCGCTGAATCTACATGAACCACAGCTAGGCACTGGCCTCCAGGTTGTATGATGCCATCCATACTTTTTCCTCTTCCGCGATGCGTTGTTGGTGAAAGTAGGACTCGCACCGATTGATGAAAACCAAGGGATCGGATTTCCTGTCGAACTTGGGAAAATCCATCTTCTAGAAACACGGTGGGCGGTCGTTGTGGTGCTCGCCACCATGCATCCCTCTAGCGCCCGATGAGGAGGAGTTGGTGGTGCAGTGTCCGAGCTTGTCGAACTTGGTCTGCAGGGTCCCGACGGTTGTGGTCAACTTGGTGATGAGGGCCACGAGGTCGGCTATCATCAGTTCGGGCATGGGTAGGGATTTTGACGGTGTTGGGGGTGACGGTGTGGTAGAAGTGGGTAGGGGGACCGACGATGTAGTGGAGGAGGATCGACTAGATTGTGTTACCAGGTTGTGAAGGGCGTCGACACCCAAGACGGTAGGGCTTCGACTATGTAGCCCATAGCATTGGCTGGTAGAGGCATCGGGGTTTTTGCTCGGCAGCCCAATGATGAAGGGGATGAGATTAAGAGGAGAAAAGAGGGAGATTAGAAATGGGTAGTTCTTTCTTAATCCCAAAGAGTGCCTATTACATCCAATATATAGGTACGTATCCTGCTAACAACGGAAACAAACTCCTTGATGCTATCTTGCCATGCATGCTGATCTGCATGCCCGCCTCCCTAAATCGTGCCTAGCCACTCGGCGCATGGTTGCTGCACCTGAACGTAGGGTTAGCGCTGGTAATGCCGGCCCCACATGACACAACAGGCTTAAGGAATTGAAGAATCAACTAGTCACTACGCTGCATACTCATACCAGGGAATGTTGCAGACCCACAGGCACTTCATTGCTGGGGTGGAATAGAAACTGACATATGGAGGATTTGTGAGATCTTTCACATTTCGACAATGAAATCCTTGAGGACGTTAGTGGTGTGTTATAGGGATATCTTGCATTCTTGCTTCTAGAGTATGTATAGGAACATCCAATCGAGTGCCTAAACTTAGGTCCTCCGATCTTGTTCGTGAGGAAGAAAGACTGCCTTCTTGGTTCAATGAATTTGTAACATAAAATCCTGAGGGAATTTCAAGTTGGGCCAACAAGTGAAGTTGTTCCTTATCTCTGAAACTATCTCCCTACAAAATTTGGTAAATTTTTGACAACAGGAAGTTCACCATTTCAAATTTCAAACTTTGCATGATTGAAAATCATTGAAATGACGGAATGGAGTCGGGGCCCACTTGTCAGTCACAGACACCGCTTAACCGGCTGCACCGGTCGCTCGCGCAAGTGCATGTGACACCATGCACGGTGATGCATTGGTCACCGTACGCCACTGGTTCACGCGTGCCTAGCAGAGGAGACTCGTCTTCCATTTCTCCTTCTCCCTCAAGCCGCCCCGCCACCGCTCTACTTCACCCTCATCTGTGCCGACAACACCACTGTCGCTAGCCACTGTCCAACTCTCCCGTCACCATCAAAGCCGGGCGGGAGCACCCCCTCAACGTCCTCTGCGCGTAGAACCCTTACCAAGCTCAATCCATCGGCCAGCGATCCCGGAGCGATCACGTCACCGGCCGCCTCTCTGCCCGTGAAGGGCTCAACGTCGACGGCCACCCTCCGTCCTCCTATGGCCACATAGCAACTTCTAAAAGCTTCCCCATGGTCCATTGGTCCTCGACCGCCGAACCTCACCATCAGAGGCTCCGTGTCTGCTCATACTGCCGTCATTCCACTTCGGCCAAAATTTGTCACCATCAACAAGCCACGCCCATGAGCCTCTGTCTTCCCAACCACCTTCCATTGACTCACTATGGGACAAGCTTCCTCCCCAGCTACTCCTGCTCCACCACCTCATCGCTAGCTGGCCAGAATCAGCCGGCGGGGCCACGCCGGTGAATGGGGGGAAAGATCCCCTATTTCGGTCGGCTGGGCTGAAAGGCTCCGATGGGCCAGACCGCTTCAGCTGAGTGACCGAGTGCACTACGGACCGAGCCCGATTGCACAGTGTTGTTTATTATTTTCCATCCGAATTATTCAAATCAGTTCAATTCAAATTCAAATCTGTATTGAACTTTAGAAATTCGTAGAAACTTGATGTATTATTTAAATCAATTTTATTTAATTATTAATTCTACTTTAATAATTAATCTTGGATAATTAGTTATTAATTCATAATTAATTATCTATAGCTCTAAAATTCTTGAAAATTTAATAAAAATTTGTTCTTAGTTGTCCAACCCTAGAACAATTGCTAGAACCCCTATTAATGTATTATGGCCTTAGAATTTTCCATTTTGCCATTATTAAGTGTAACCTTATGCAATTAAGGTTTCTTTTTAGAAACTTAACAAGGTTTCGCCATGATCAGTTAGTGCAGATCCTAAAGTAATAGATCACCTAATGGTTGGTCATGAGTGGTATTAGGAAGTATCGAAACCCCTTAAGCTATGTTCTTAAGTATAGTTAGCTAATAGGAGTTAATGAAAGAAATAAAAAGGATAATTTATTAATCACCTTAAAACTTCACCCGTATCACTCTTATCATCCTTACCTTTGTACCTTACGTATCTTCATGAATCATATCGCATCGGTGCTGAGCCCATTAGATTGGAGAGCATGCCAAGCTTCGATGAAGCTAACTTTCCTCTTCTCTTGAACAAGACAAGCACCTTGCATCCTCCTTGGATAGGATTTTTACTTTATAATGTTTACATTATGCCATGATTGTGCACTTAAGTATAGGAGTTTGATGAAACCCTAGTTGCATTAAGAACACTCTTACTAAACCACTTTGTGTACCCCTATGAAAGAAAGATAACGACAGTCCGCTATGCTTAGTCGTATAAGCTATCTGTAGAAGTCGAGTGGTTGGAATCTGCTCACGATAGGGCCCTTTCTATCAACGGATGTCCTATGTGGATTTAGCAAGATGATCAAGATACTGGCATAATTGGAGATCAGCTGGGGAATTAGGGGAAAGGGGAGAATACTGGATGGGAAGGAGGACGCGTGGTCTGATCTGAAATTCAGAGCTCCAAGGTGGTAGCCCCCACCTGTGTCGATTAAGGCCTGCGTCTGCTGGGTCCGAATGAAGAAGCACTTGAATGTACTCACGCATACGAGACATATGGAATCCCTAAACTTAGTAGCTTCATGTGTCACCGAGTTAGACGATAATAGATGCTATATGGGATAGTGTCGGGCCACCCACGGTGTGTCTACTGAGGCATACGTGTGGAAGACGACACTAGGGTGAGGTAGGATCGGCCTGACTCTTTGACCGCGTTGTGAACTGTTGTCACTCATGGTGCCCTCTTGGCCTGCGTGTGTTGTTAGGTTTATACCCTTGCAAGATTGATTATTGATTTGAATCTCCGTGACACCCTTGGATATGGGTGGTGGCTTGTTCGCTGAATCTAGATGTAGAATTGTCAACTTTATAATATTATGACGATAACTATATCGGTGGAGATAACTACCTTGTAGTCATGGTTTATGTTAATCAATATTGCTTAGATACCTTTCCATGCTTAGAGTAGGATAGAAATATCCTCATGTTAATCAACTTAACTTGGCTAATTAACATGCTTAATAGTACTTAATCAAGATACTAGTAGGCTTATGAGTTATTAGTCTTGTTTAAAGCCTTTGCATGTCTAGTGGTGATCTTTTGGTCTCCTTGGATATGTCTTGCTGAGTGTAGTCGTTCAATCTTTGCTCTTGTTGTTTTTCTCTGTGCAGGTGAGGAACTGCTTCCTCTTTCCAGTGATGCCGATGGGGGTTGTCAGTGGGAAGCCCAAACCGATGAGGGTTGGACTCTGTACTGGGATCCTTAGGGTTAGAGCACCGATGGATGTCATTCTCTTTTGTTTAACTAATACGTGAACCTAAGTTGTAATAACTTCTACTTGAACTTCAATATATGATATTGTACTTATGTGTGTTGATTATGTTCTCACTTCACCTCCGTGAGGTGGTTCTATCACAGTGGTAATCAGAGAAAGCTTGAGGCAACACACTAGTACTTAAAAATCACAAGTACACTTTCTCGGTGAGGATCGCTTAGCCCATATAAAGACTATAGTAGTCTATTAAGGTGGCAAGCTAACACATTTGTTGATATGCCTCTCCGGAATTGCATCAATGAATGTATGTTGTGGTTTTTCAGAGTGTCCGACTTATTTTGTTGTTGATAACCTTATTTTGTTGTTTGTGGATTTTATAGAACTATTAGAAACTGTGTATGCTTCTTTTCTATTTATAGATATTATTTTATTGTTTATGCTTACGTGTAGGAACTTGTTAGTGAAAAGCCCACTAGGGGGACGATTTGAAAAGCCCATTCTATGGAGATGTTTGATCCATTTTCTGCAGGTACAATAATTTCATTAGAACGATAGAAACATTTGTCGAGAGCGCATTTGCCACCGTACCCGAACGATTCACAGTAGCAGGTCATTTCTTTTCTTTTGGTGAGGACAATTAGGATGAGTTGCATCATCAATCCACCTAATCAATAAACTTTACAAAGCAAGCTTAAAAAGAAGTAAGTTTCGCTGTTCGAACCCATGGCAATTTCGCAAGACCCTCCCTAAGCAGAATTTCTGCAACCGTCGAACTCTGCACGTGGGCTGTGTTTAAATGGCCGTAACCATTGCTACGGTTATAAAAAATATGTGTTTGAGTAGGCGTCAAAAATCTGACTTAGTTTCCTTCAGAAGTTGTATTCTGACCTGAGCATGTCTCACCCATCTTGTGACCCAAAACTTGACCAAGCACCTATATACCCAGGCTGTCCAGAATCTGTCTAGCATGTCTCACTATCAACATTTTTCATATATAAAGTTTTTGGGGAAGTCATGGAAAAATTTCACCAAAAACCTATTTTATACAGGAAGGTATGATCTGCCAGAAATGCTGATTCAGCAATCGGTCGAGTTTCCGACTGCTGTAACTCACAAATCGCTAACTGTTTGGAGCCATTTGATGGACCATCGGAAAGCTCAGAGAGTTGACTTCCGAAACGGTATTCGGGACTTCCGGTGTTTCGGCCAATCCGAGACTAGGAATTGATGATCTGTTATGCCGCTGTTCTATCCAGGTGCAGAATTCAGCAGCGACGTCAATCATCAAAATTCCGTAACTTCTAAACCGTCTAGCCACGTTTCCCAAGTTTTTTGTGTTCAACTCCGGAACAAAATCCTTTAGGAACAGTTCCATTTTCGCTGTATACTTACTATTGTTCTCTTTTATATAGATTTATGTATTTGCTTTCTGAGCAGTGCTCCTCACAAGTACCGCATGGTGTATACCCCACCTGGGGCTCAGCTATGCCGACCGCAACAGCAGTAGAACTGGGGCAATCACCCACAATTCCAGCCGCGGCAATTCTAGCAACAACAGCAACAGTAGCAGCAACAACAACAACAGTTCAACTGTGCTCCTACCCCACCACTGCAGCAGGCTGCCATCAGGCCGCCACAGCATCTTCCCGCCAGTAACTTCCCCTGCTACAATTGTCGAAAGATGGAACACTTTGCTTGAGAGTGCCGCCAACCAAAGCAAAGCAACTTACTGTGAGCTCTGGCACCTGTGGTTAGTCAGTAGAGGGGCCATCAGAAGGACCCTGCGCCACGGACTGGCCACACCAACTATACCACCATGGAGGAGATTCCCACGGGAGAAGAAGTGCTAGCGGGTATGTTATTTCTCAACGAGTATCCCGTTATTATTCTATTCAATTCTGGAGCATCACATGACTTTATGAGCTCCACCAGTCCTAAGAAAGCAAAGTTATCACTTGTGGCCTCGGGAGCGCCATATGTGATTAGTACCCCCGAAGGATGAGTGGATGCCAACCGAAAAGTCCAGAATGTTCCGCTTGAGTTATCTGGGAGGATATCTAGCACCAACCTCAATATACTGGGTGGTCAAGGTATAGATGTTATCTTAGGGTTGAGCTGGATGAAGCTGCATAGGGCAGTCTTGGACATAGCTGGCCGATTGGTTCATTTGGACTCACCCATGTATGGTAAGGTCATCCTTCACCTTGCTGTGATCTCTCACATCAAGGCATCTTTACATCACATGATTAAGCTAAAGCTTGAAGATATTCATGTCGTCCGAGAGTTTTTGGACGTGTTCCCTAAAGATTTGCCTGGAATGCCACCTGAAAGGGTGATCGAGTTCAAGATTGAGTTACAGCCGGGTACCACTCCGATAGCCAAGGCCCCATATAAGATGTCACATGTGGAATTGAAAGAGTTGAAGATCCAACTACAAGGCTTACTTGACAAAGGATATATTCATCCAAGTACATCACCTTGGGGTTGTTCAGCGTTATTTGTGGAGAAGAAGGACAAAGAGCTGCATCTATGTGTGGATTACCACCCGCTCAATGAGGTCACTATCAAGAACAAGTATCCACTTTCACGCATTAACATTCTGTTTGACAAACTAGCAGGAGCCCAAGTGTTCTCTAAGATTGATCTCTGCTCCGGCTATCATCAAATCAAGATTTGTGCCGAAGACATACCCAAGATGGCGTTCACTATAGGATATGGTCTCTTCGAATATCTTGTCATGTCATTTGGGTTGACAAATGCGCCAGCACACTTCATGTACCTCATGAACTCTATCTTCATGCTGGAGTTGGACAAGTTCGTCATGGTGTTCATTGATGACACACTTATATATTCGAGGAGTATGGAAGAACATGAAGAACACCTCCGAATTGTACTTCAACAGCTATGAGAGCACCAGCTATACGCCAAGTTCAGCAAGTGCGAGTTTTGGATCAAGGAAGTACTGTTCCTGGGTCACGTGGTTTCACCTGAAGGAATCGTGGTGGACCCTAGTAAGGTGAAAGAAGTCTTGGATTAGAAGCCGTCAACGTCTGTGTCCAAGATACAAAGTTTCCTTGGGTTGTCTGGCTACTATTGATGGTTCATTCTGAACTTCTCCAAGATCATGAAGCCAATTTCTGAATTGTTGAAGAAGGGAAACTAGTATGTCTGGAGTAACGCTTGTGATGAAGCTTTCAAAAATCTGAAGAAATTATTGACCACATCGCCTGTGTTAGCTCAGCTTGACACCGACAAGCCATTCGATGTCTACTGTGATGCTTCTTGCACTGGTTTGGGGGGATGTTTAATGCAAGAAGGCCGAGTGATATCATACTCCTCGTGACAACTAAGGCGCCATGAAGAGCACTACCCTACTCATGATCTTGAGTTAGCGGCA
>VSTD030004170.1:0-10447 GCA_008808055.3 Sporobolus alterniflorus
GGGTCTCAACAAACTTGGTAGAAATCTATGTTTAGGAAATTTAATTAGGTCCAATAGAATTGATTTCATTGGAGTTCAGGAAACTAAGAAAGATACCTTTCACCCCAGTTTCCTGAAGAACCTTACTACTCCAGCTGTTTTTAAGTGGGATTTCCTCCCTGCCAATGGGACTGTTGGAAGAATTCTGCTTAGGGTTAGGGAGGACACCATGGATTTACTAATGTTAGGTTACATACTTTTGTTGTTTCTTGTGTTCTGGATGAGAAAAGTCAGAACTTTAGTTGGAAGCTCCTGGTTGTGTATGTACCTGCATATGAGGATAGGAAAGTAGAATTTATTGATGAATTACATTATATTATGTCTACCTGGCAGGGTCCTATCTTAGTAGGAGGTGATTTCATCCTGTGTAGAATAGCTTCTGACAAAAATAATGGGAAAATTAATCAAAAAATTGTTGATTGCTTCAATGTCTGGATCAATAGATGGGGTATGATAGAATTGAACCCTTTTAATAGGAGATATACTTGGAGTAATAATCAATCATGTCCAGTGTTAGCTAAGTTGGATAGAGTTTTTGCTTCCACTGACTGGTCTGGAGCTTTCCCTCTAGTGAGAGTAGAAGCTCTTCCAAAAGAGATTAGTGACCACACACCCTTGCTAGTTGATTCAGGTAGTAACTGTACCTTTGGGAAAAAGAATTTTAGGTTAAAAAATGGTGGTTAGAGAGGGTTGATTTCAAAGAAGTAGTGTATAAAGCTTGGAGTACTAAATACAGTGCCTTAGACCCTATTGAAGTGTGGCAAAATAAAATTAGAGTCCTAAAGAGGATGGTGAGAGGCTAGGCAAGTAATGTGATAGCAGAGCTCAATAAGCACAAACAGGTAGTGGCTGCCGAGTATAATGTATTAGATGAGGAAGAGGAGAATAGAATACTGGATGTGAGTGAGAAGGATAGGAAGAAACACCTAGCTAGTGAGCTAGAACAAATATGGAGGTTGGAGGAAATCAGAGCAAGACAGAGATCTAGGGATAGGAATGTCCTTGAAGGTGACAGGAACACAACCTACTTCCATGCTGTAGCTAATCAGAGATGCAGGAAGAAGAGGATAGAGTCTCTTAGAGGCTCAGATGGCTTAGTTCATGACACTCCTGGCATTCTTAGGATTGCCAAGGATTATTACAAGAACTTGTTTAGTTGGGAGAGCAGAGGAGCTGCTACCCTTGATGAACACTTCTAGGATGCAGATGATTTAATAACCCCTGAAGAGAATAATGGGTTGATATCTTCATTTTTATAGAAGGAGGTTAGAGAAGCTATTTTCAGTAGCTATGCAGAGGGTGCACCTGGCCCAGATGACTTACCTTTCTTATTTTACCAGAATTTTTAGGACATTATCAAAGATGACATGCTTGCCTTAGTGAGAAGTTTTCAGGAGAACAAACTGGATTTGTTTAGGCTTAACTTTGCTACTATGACTCTTATACCTAAAGTAGAATAGGCTACTAACATGAAAAATTTCAGGGCAATTAGCTTGCTAAACTGCAGTTTTAAGATTTTTGGTAGACTGCTGACTACTAGATTAGAGAAAATTTGTGAGAGGATAGTAGCACAAGAGCATAGTGCTTTCATAAGGGGGAGGTATATTTTGGAAAGTGTGGTGGTAGCTCATGAAGTGGTGCATAGCTTGCATAGGACCAAGGAACCTGGAGTGATTATTAAGTTAGACTATGAGAAGGCTTATGATAGAGTTAATTTAGATTTTTTATTTGAAGTGCTTAGTACTAGAGAGTTTAGTGGAACCTAGATTGAATGGATCAAGATGTTAGTTGTAGATGGTTCTGTAAGTGTAATGGTCAATGGTGAAGAGAGCAGTACCTTCAAAATTGGAAAGGGGCTTAGGCAGGGAGACCCCTTATCCCCCTTGCTATTTAATCTAGTTAGGGATGTGCTAAATAAAATGATCAAGAAGGCTTCTGGGAAAGGATATGTAGCTGGGCTGCTAGAGAGCAATGTACCAGGGGGTATATTAGCACTCTAATATGCTGATGATACACTTCTTTTCTCCTCATGTGATAAGCTAGCTCTTAGGAACCTTAAAACTTTGCTAATGTTGTTTGAAAAGTATCTGGGATGAAAAATAAGTTTTAGCAAGAGTGAGTTCATCCCTTTGAGCTTAGAGAGTGAGCAAATTCATGAGATAGCACATGTGCTGTGCTGCCCCATTGGGACCCTGGCTTTTAAATATCTATGGGTCCCTATTCATTTTGAGAAATTGAAAAGAGAGGACCTGCAACTTGTAATTGATAAGTTGGTTAAGAGGGCAGCTGGTTGGAGAGGTAAACTATTAGCTTATAGCAGCAGACTAGAGTTGTTTAGGTCATGTCTAGCTAGTATCTCGGTTTACTTGCTCTCCTTTATTAAGTTCACAAAATGGGCTATCAAGCTGGAGTCTCAAATGACTCACTCTTTATGGAACAATAATTCTGAATGTCATAGGTACCACTTGGCTAGCTGGCAGTGTGTTACCATGAAGAAAGAATATGGTGGTCTAGGAATTCCCAACATCAGAGAGCTGAATTTGGGTCTGCTAGGGTCATGGATAAGGAGATACACCTTAGATGAGAAGAAATTGTGGGTACAACTAGTGGATTGTAAATATAACACTCATAATCCCAACATTTTTGCCTGTAGGGAGGTAGATACTTTCAATTTTTGGAAAGGTGTAATTTAGGTAGCAAAAGTGACCAAATTGGGGTATAGATGGAGGATGGGGAAGGGGAATAATGTCAGGTTTTGGGAGGATTTGTGGGTAGGTAATTCTAGCTTGGCAATCCTGTATTGGAAGCTCTATTGTATTGTCAATGAACAAAATAAGTCGATAGCTGATCTCTAGGATGAAGTGAATCTTAAATGTACTTTCCGTATATGTGTTGATATGAGGCTGTTTCTTCAGTGGGAAGAACTAGTTAATTTATTGTCTACCATGGATTTTCCTGATGAAGAGGATGCTTTGATTTGGCAACATCATTCTTCAGGCCTTTATTCCTCCCAGTCTCTTTATAGCATAATTAATTTTAGAGGTGTAAGTCCTGTGTATGTCCCCTCAGTATGGAAGCTAACTATGCCTCCTAGAGTGCAGTTCTTCCTCTGGTTACTTTCAAAAAATAAAATTTTAACTAGGGACAATTTGGAAAAGAGGAGACCACTAGATGATAACACTTGTGTTTTTTTGCTCTAAATCTGAATCTGCATGCCACCTGTTTTATGATTGTCTAGTGGCCAAAAGGGCTTGGCATTTGATCTCTGAACACATAGGTGTTCAGGTGGGTGTCAGTTATGAGTCGGTGGCCAGATTATGGCAATGCAATAAAAAGTTTTGCATCCTTAACATGATCACCTCAGCTGTGATTTGATGTATCTGGAAGTTGAGGGATGCTGTGTTTTTTTCAGGGTGTTGCCTGGATAGGTTTGAAACAAATTTGGTGCCGGGTGATTCTGATGTTGATATGTTGGAAAGTTCTGGTGCCGTTGAAGAGTTTGGCTGGCTTCGAAAGTGCTATCATCACCCTGGAGCAAATGTCACGGAAGGCGGAGGTGATCGAACCTGTGCAGCCAGGGAGAGCTTCAGGGAATGTGTCTGATGGTGATGGCGATCGGCAGCAGGATATGACCCCGCATTTCTATCCACCGTGAGTGTTCGGTGTGTCAGGTTCTGATATTAGAGTTTTATCTTAGTGTAATGCTGAATAGCTATGAGATAGCTCGTGTATGGGTATGCGGTGTGGATGAGAATGCACTTCAATGTAAACTGGATATGGTTTTTGCTTAATGCGATTGGGACTGGGCTCTGCCCATGAACTCTAAAAAAAAGGTCATACTGACGTGATCCATTCGATTCTTCCACACCCATAAGCCATACACACATTGTTTAGTTCCACTGCTGGTGAGAGCTTAAATACGGCCCGGCCTGGACCGGCTATACATGATTATGCTCATCATCATCGATCTAAAAGAAAATGATTATATGCTCATCATCAATTTGCATTATGATGTTCGATCTGTCTACATGACAACACAAAGAAAGTGGTAAAAGCACAAGTACGAAAAAATGTAAACTACAACTAGTAGTGGGGGTGGCTCGTTTGATGCACGCTCACTTGCACTCCACTCCAGCCTCGGCCGCTCGTCGCGGAGTGCTCTTCCGCCGGCTTCCAATTTGCCTGAACCCATTTGGCTTTGGCTTCACACGGACACGCTCGTCCTCCTCCGCCGACTCGTCGGAGCCAAGCTTCAGCCGGCGCCGGCGCCGCTTCTTCTTCTTTGATCCAGCGGCGGCTGATGAGGTCATCATGGAGTTCTTGTTGTCTGGCCGCGCAACCGGTTCGATCATGTCATCGCCTCCATTCTCCTCGGACCTGGCCGTGTCCTCCACTTCATCAGCGTCATCTTTGGGAGGAGGCTTCTGAGGCCTTCCCTTCCTCTTGGAGGTCGCCGCAGCTGCCTCGTCGCTGCCGCTGCCATCCTCGTCGTTGCTCGTGGCTTCCATCGTTTTCTTTCCCTTCCCTCTAGACCGACCCATGTAAACAAGAGCCAACTGAACAAGCAGGACTTGCTATTACTTGGCCGGTCACTCTTGGAACTGCGAAGTGGCAAAAGCAACAGGTCAGTCCCTTACATTTTTTTTACACATCTCTGATATACAACAAACACGGGTAATGATTCAACTGATGGTGAGGAAAGTAACAGTTAATTCTAGCCCCCTGTCATAGACAAGTGTTAGTGAGCTCATGGAGGCACTATTACGTCAGGTGCAGGCCATCTTGATGTCCTCAAGGCAATATGTGGTAAAGAGATGAACATTTTTTTCTGAAACAGGAAATAGTTTGGGTTCAGTGAAAATGAACATTCAGACGTTGGAGCTGAATCAGAGGTTTTTGTTCGGTGAGCACCGCGGTGTAACCAAGCTACGCGATACCCAAAAAGTTTGCAAGGACATCGAGTTCTGAGATTGGTTGATCATCCTAAGAACTAACGGTGACTGAACCAAGAACATGTACTTTTTGAGGCTTTTAAAACAGTATCATTTTCAGGAACTCCAAGGAAAGGATTTACATATATAGGGATTTCTTCTAAAGCATCATACATACTCTACCAGACTATCACCACCAGAAAGAAGAGCAAGAACATGGAGCCAGTGTCTTACCGCACAGAATCTTGCAGATCAAGAATCCTTCCTCCCCTTGTTCGATTGCCGGCCGGGCTATCTAGCCGTACCGAGACATCACGGAAACCAGAGAGATCGATGTGTGGTTCCTGGAAACAGTCTAGGATAAGATCGGAACAGAGACCGGCAGCCCCTGGAGGCTGGAGAGAGGGAAGAAGGGAGGACGGAGATGAGGAAGCAGCAGTGCCGTGAGACCGACCGTGTGTGGCTGGGTGAATGGCGGTGCCTGTCTTCTATAGGTCGAGCGGACAGATGTTGTCAGCACTCAGCCGTGCCTTCTCCATCACTCCACTCCACCCCGTCCCAGAGTAGTAGCAGAGGCGAACGAAAGCCTTGGCGAGGTCGCTATACTTGTTCAACCGCGCGCTGTCAGGCACGCAGGCTCGCCGAGATGAGTGGCCAGGAGAAAGATAGAGGCGAGGAGGGAGTAGCACTAGCAGTAAAACGAGGAGCAAGCATGGGTGGTGAGCGCTGTACTGTGCGAGGCGTGAGTTGCCGGCCGGTGCTTCAGGAAGGAGACAAGCTGTCGCGGGCAAGTGCCGTCTGCCGCTGTCGCCGACAGCCGCATGCGGGAGCCTGCAGGCGCCCGTGCTGTGCCCTGGCCTTGCTTTCTCCCTTTCCTTTTCCCTTTCAAAGGTTCTCTCCATGTTGGCTGTTCCGGAGTTCAGACTGCAGACGACGCGCGCGCACACACACACATGCACGCAACTGCGAGACCGCGGTCGCTTCTCTTTCAGTAGTCGTTCAAACCTGAGCTGCGCCGCGGTCAAGATTGTTGATGTTGTTGGCCTGCCATGCGCAGCAGCATCACTGTGCTGTGTTGTGCGGGTGTTACCTTGTCTACGACGCCTCCGACAGCTCTCTCTCTGCGCGATCCCCCAGCTTCCCGATCCTCACACCTTCCGTGCGCGGCCTTGGGAAGGGAGCTTCCATCCTCAGCCTCGGTAATGGATCGTCTAACTTGTCAAAGCAACGTCCGGGTTTCCCGATGCCGAGCTCTTCCTGTGGCAGTCGAACGAACCGAAGAATGGTGCGCCTAGCTCCCGGTTTCAACTTCACTATCGCCATGGTGTTCGCACACAGGATCTCGGGTTTGTTGGGTCGATCTCCTCAAAGGCGTCATGGTCTGCAATGTGATGTGAGATTTGGGATTAACGTTATGTAGTTTAACTATAAGATATGTCCCCTATAGCTTTCAAGTTATAAACTGATGATGAACGGGCTAGCACTTGGTTATTGTCCCTCCAGCGCGTTTCGTGCGTAGCCGCGCCTCCGCTCCGGCCACACGTGCGCGCCGTGGCTGTGAGATCTGACTGCACCACTCAAAGGAGGCAACGGACCGAGCCGAATGATCGACTGATAACAACGGATCTTCTTCATTAGTACTAGCTCTGTACGTAGCCGCAACGAGATTGTGCTAACTAATTAACCCCGATGCCCAGACCACCGATGGATGGACGGCTTCCAAAAATGCACGACGGTTTCTTGTGAGCTTTACCGGTCTGCGCTGCGCCAGCTAGAAGTAGAACCGCCGGTGCCAATTGCACCACGATCTCAACTGCCGTCTTGGATGAACTACTGCATGCTCGCCATTCGAGTTGCGTTGATAATTGGACTTGATTGAGATTTCATAACAATTTAAAGGAATCGAATAGAAGGTTTCTTGGTGTAGTTGGTTATCACGTCAGTCTAACTCTGAAGGTCTCCGGTTCGAACCCGAGCGAAGCCATGTTTTTTATCTTCCTCAATCTGACCCCAGTCAGGCGGACGACGTCATCGTCCAGTTGAACGACGGCAGGAGTTAGACGAGCCAGATAGGGGAGGACGACGGTGCGGGCGTGGCCGGTGCCGGACGTTCAGCGAGTCCTGCAAGATGACTAGATGAGGCACCGCAGCAACCCTCTGATACGATCAGGTCGTGATCGCCGGTTCAGTTCATCGTCGTGCTTCTGCTTTGCGTGCACGTAGGAACAGAGTGTTCTGCTTCGTTTTTCCAAGATCGATCTCGATCTGCGGATTCTTCAGTGATCTCGAATACTGCTAGCTTGATGCGATTTCCATGGCGCGTACGTAGGTGGTGTTCACGAAGTGGCAGGTGGCGCTGCTGAACTACCAGTCGCTGGGCGTGGTGTATGGCCACATCGGGACGTCGCCGTTATACATGCTCTCGTCCTTCACCCTGCCGGACGCTGGGAAGGAGGACTTCATCAGCGTCCTAGTCAAGTACAGATGACCACGGAGAAGGTAACCACCTCCGATCATCTTTTTTTCAGGGTCGCTCACTCGCACTATTAAGCGAGAAAAGAGTTGGTATAGTGAGAGACGTAAATCCCCTTTCACACACACAGCACAACACAACCAATCAGGACAGCACAAGGAGCACACATGACACGACAGATCACATAGCTACACACGACTAACGAGGATCCACACCTCACATGAAGACGTCAACAAAGGAGCACCCACTTCAAACCCTCCGCCATCGAGGCCACTAGCAAGAACCGCCTCGTGGCACCTCCCAGGATGGCTTGCAAAGTCGGTCAGTGTCAGGCAAAACCGTCCCCCGCCATAGAGACTGGCGACGTTGACACTCATGAAGGCCTCACAGCTCAATCGGAAGGGTTGTTGCGACGCCGATCCTTTGACAAGCACAATGCCAGATCTGTCCATCAACGACCACCTGCAACCTGAAACCACCCGGATTGACCTTCGAACACCAATGGAGGCTCCGGTAACGCCATAGAACACGTTGAGATAGTCCTGGAGAAGGGGCACCACCTCCATCCAACGACCTGTTGTAAATAATAGCACTTTTAGTTTTATTTTAATACAAAGATAAATCATGAACATGATTAATGTATTGCAGATTAAAGTAGAAGTATTATCACAAGTTCTACATAAGTCTATCATAGCAATGAACATCAAGAATTGCAATAGATTATCTAGCAAAATCATACCTACACAGATCAACATATCCAATAGGTAAGACATGATTTGAGATGAGAACCCGTACATGACTTGCGGTTCCTTAACGATGACGATTGACCTGACAGAGTTCGCGTTGAAGGCGACGACCCTTGACGTGCGTTCGACGAAGAGGTAGACAAGCCGTGATGAAGAACTTGAAGAAGCAAGTGAGCAGTCGTGAAGATCACTTCCTAGAAACCTTATTCGCCCTCTCGCGATGCAGGATTGCTGAGGACGATGGTTCCGGACACCTGCTCTCCTGATAGCAGATGCACATCGATGAATGAAATGAAGTAGTCTTGGTAATGCAACAGTGAAGGAGGCAAAAGCTAGATGCATTGGTGGGTCATGGTTGTTCGTTGTTACTCATTCCGTAGCGGCCACACATATTTATAGGGAAGACCTGCCTAGGGTTACAACGTCCTATAACCGGCTAGGTTTATTTCTATCAAAACATATTAGACATGAACTCATAGAAAAAATAAATGGCAAAAGGAGGCCGCTGACCTGCGAGGCTTTGGGCCGGATTTTGACAGACTATTCACACGCATGTCGTTCTCCCGCGCCCATCGCCTCGCCACGCCCGGCCCGGCCCGGTGAGGCGAGCGAGCGCGTGCATGTGTTTCTCGCTTTCTCCTCTCCTCCACACACATGCAAGTGCATATAGAGCAACCCACCTTTTATGTAGACTTCCCTCCACCTCAACTAACAAGGTGGGACTAAAGAGTTGCCACCCACCATGCATGAATGAGCCTTTAAGATTTATTAGGAATTTCCTATGGGCTTGGACCAATAATTCTAACAATCTTCCACCATATCTCAAAGTCTCATCTAGGACTTTACCACACCCACTGCTGTTTTATATACCCGTGTTTTAATAGAGACTATTAAGTTGAACTTTCATCTAGAGCAATAAGCTACACTCATTCACAACTTGGACAATGGACTACGCCTAGAATTGCATGTTTGGTAAAAACGAGTTTCACTCAAAGCACCTACTGATACGTGACTTCCAGTAGACTACTTCACGAGTGGAGCATATAGGTCATACTCCCTGGTCTCTTTATAAGCTTAATAGAGATCACCTGGTTTTCACAAACTGCTGTCATCCAATAGTCAAGCTCATATAGGTGTATTCTTTCAAGATTGTTCTGTAGGAAAACACAATCGCTCATTAAAGCCAACAAAATACATTAAGACATTTAGCCAACCTAACATGCAGCATTGAGAGTAACAAAATACATTAAGACATTTAGCCAACCTAGCATGCAGCATTGAGAGTATTGTATCTTTTCTCGAGTGGGTTAAGTAAGGATACTCTCGTACTATCCACTAGCTTGTTTTTCTCAGGTCCTACTTCATGGGATCTCTGATCATACAGGTTGGGTTACCGCTATGGAATAACTTATGTGGGTCTCAAACCCATCTCCTTAGATGCATTGTCTATCATATTACGTGACGGCCCCTTGGTAAACGGATTTACCAGGTTCTTCTCAGTATGGATATAATCCAATGTAATGACCCCAGAGTTTCTCATTTTCCTGACAGACTTTAACCGTCTTTTGATGTGTCTTGATGACTTTATATTGTCCTTTGAATTGTCTACTTTGACTATCACCATTTGTTTGTCACAGTTCATAAGTATTGCCGACAAAAGTTTCTCGATAATAGGCAAGTCCATCAAGAGCTCACAAAGCCAGTCAGCTTCCACAGTGGTTGTATCAAGTGCTGCAAGTTCTGCCTCCATGGTAGACATCATTAAGATTGTCTGTTTGCATGACCTCCATGAAACAGCAGCACCGCCAAGAGTGAAAGCATATCCACTCATGGCATACAACTCATCCACGTCAGATATCTAATTTGCATCACTATATCCCTCTAGTACTACAGGATACTCAAAATAATGAATTTCATAATCCATTGTACTAGCCAAGTAGTGCATAACTCACTCAAGCGCACACCAATGATCATCTCCCGAATTAGAAGTAAATCGGCTCAATTTACTCACAACAAATGGAATGTCAGGCCTAGTCGCACTAGCCAGATACATCAATGACCCAATAATATGAAAATATATTAATTGGTCTCTACCAATTCTCTTGTTCTTCTAAAGAATGAGACTGGGATCATAAGGTGTTGGAGAAGGTTTGCTTTCCTTATAGTCTAAATGACTCAAAGCCTTTTTCACATAATGAGATTGCGTTAGAGTAATCACATTCTCTCTTTTGATTAGCTTGATGTTCAAAATAACATCA